>UESW01002987.1:35324-97373 GCA_900491605.1 Calamus simplicifolius | reverse complement strand
AAAGATGATTTGGGTTCCCAAAGGAATAATATTTAATGCATCTAACCATGAAGAGGCAAGAAGGCTTGGGTACCTAAAATTAAGACATGAATATTTTGCAGGAGTGTCTTGCAGCCATCAGACTGAAAAGAAAATGGTACCTGGATAGTGGTTGCTCAAAACACATGACGGGTGACAAAGATCAATTCATCACCCTTGAATCAAAAAGAGGTGGAGTAGTTACTTTTGGTGATAATGGTCAAGGCCATATCATGGGTATTGGTAAGATTCAAATTACTCCATCTACTTATATTGATAATGTTTTATATGTCGATGGACTTAAACATAATTTAATAAGTATTAGCCAACTATGTGATAAAGGTTTTAAAGTTTCCTTTGAAGCTTCTGTTTGCACTGTTACTAATCCCATTGATAACAGCATTATTCTTGTTGGTAAATGTTATGGCAATGTGTACTTAATTGATTTGAGTAATTTATCTCCAAGTAATCATTGCTTAGTTGCTAATAATGCTAAGATGAATGAGATTGGTTGGCTATGGCACCGTAGATTAGGTCATGCAAGCACACACCTAATTTCTAAACTATTGAAAATGGATCTAGTTAAAGGTATTCCTAGCTTAAATTTTAAAAATAATCGAATATGTGATGCATGTCAATTTGGAAAACAAACAAGAACTTCTTTCAAATCTAAGAATGTTGTTTCAACTACTAGGCCACTAGAGCTACTACACATGGACCTTTTTGGACCTACTAGAACCACAAGTCTAGAGGAAAGAAATATGGTCTAGTGATAGTAGATGATTACTCTAGATTCACTTGGGTAATATTTTTGGCTCACAAAGATGAGACTTTCTCAATATTCCTGAAATTCGTTAAGAAAGTCACAAATGAGAAAAACACTACCATAGTGTCTATTAGAAGTGATCATGGAACTGAATTTGAAAATCACTTATTTGAAAAATTCTGTTTTGAAAAAGGCATACATCATAACTTTTCAGCACCTAGAACACACAAAAAATGGAGTTGTAAAAAGAAAGAATAGACTTTAGAAGACATGGCCCGTACCATGCTATGTGAAAGCCAACTTCCAAAATATTTTTGGGCAGAAGCTATAAACACAGCATGTTACATCTAAATAGAGCCCTGATTAGACCTATCCTTAAGAAGACTCCCTATGAACTATGGCATAATAGGAAACCAAATTTAGGTTATTTTCATGCATTTGGTAGTAAATGTTTTATTCATAACAATGGTAAGGACAATCTTGGGAAGTTTGATGCAAAGTCTGATGAAGGTATTTTCCTAGGATATTCTACATCTAGCAAGGCATATAGAGTATTTAATAAGAGAAGCTTAGTTGTAGAAGAATCCATTCATATAGTGTTTGATGAGTCTTTAGCATCAAGTTCAGATAAAATTGATGATGAGGAAGATACATCTTTGATTGAAAGAGATATTGAAAAATTAAATGTATCTTCAGATCAAGAACCTGAAGTTAAGGATGATGACTCACCTAAGGATGATGGTATTGATACTGCTCATAATGATAAAGATCTACCTAGAGATTGGAGATATGCTTATGGTCATCCTAAGGACCTAATCATAGGTGATCCATCTCAAGGTGTAAGGACTAGATCATCAATGATAAATATCAATAATCATCTTGCATTTGTATCTCATATAGAACCTAAAACTATAGAGGAAGCTGAGAAAGATAGTTATTGGATGTTAGCAATGCAGGAAGAGTTAAACCAATTCACTAGGAACCAAGTTTGGACCCTAGTAGATAGACCTAAAAACCACTCTATAATAGGATCTAAATGGGTTTTTAGAAATAAATTGGATGAAAATGGATTGGTAATTAGAAATAAGGCTAGATTAGTTGCAAAAGGATATAATCAAGAAGAAGGTATAGATTTTGATGAAACTTTTGCACCTATTGCTAGATTAGAAGCCATTAGGCTACTACTTGCATTTGCATGTCATATGAATTTAACTTATTTCAAATGGATGTTAAAAGTGCATTTCTAAATGGTTTTATAAATGAGAAGTTTATGTTGAACAACCTCCTGGTTTTGAAGATCATGAATTTCCAAACCACGTCTTCAAACTACACAAAGCACTTTATGGTTTAAAGCAAGCACCTAGAGCTTGGTATGATAGATTAAGTAAATTTTTAATTGAAAATGATTTTTCTAGAGGAAATGTTGATAAAACCTTGTTTTTAAAAAGAAAAAAAAAGGATTTATTAATTGTTCAAATTTACGTTGATGACATTATATTTGGTGCTACTAACAATCTCCTTTGTCAAGAATTTGCTAAGTTAATGCAGGGAGAATTCGAGATGAGCATGATGGGAGAACTAAACTTCTTCCTTGGACTTCAAATCAAATAAGAGAAAGCGGGGATTTTCATTAACCAAACAAAGTACACAAAGGAAATACTCAAGAAGTTTAGTATGGAATCTGCTAAACCTCTTGGTACGCCAATGAGTCCCTCATGCAAGCTGGACAAGGATAAAGAAGGTAAGAATGTAGATCAGAAGCATTACCGAGGTATGATCGGATCACTTCTTTACCTAACGGCAAGTAGGCCAGATATCATGTTTTCTGTTTCTTATGTGCAAGATATCAATTTAATCCTAATTAATCACATTTATTTGCTGTTAAAAGAATCTTTAGATACTTAAATGGAACTAAAAATGTAGGATTATGGTATTCTAGAGACTCAACCTTAAAATTGATTGCTTATTCTGATTCTGACTATGCTGGTTGTAAATTAGATAGAAAGAGTACAAGTGGGGCATGCCAACTTTTAGGAAGTAACTTAATCTCATGGTTTAGCAAGAAGCAAAATTCGGTTGCATTATCCACTGCTGAGGCAGAGTATGTTGCAGCTGGAAGTTGCTGTGCTCAAATCCTTTGGATTAAGCGACAACTTAAAGATTATGGTATCACACTTGATAAAATTCCTATTAAATGTGATAATACTAGTGCCATTAATCTAACTAAGAATCCAATTCAACATTCAAGAACTAAACACATAGAAATTAGACATCACTTTATTAGAGAACATGTAACTAACAAAGATGTTTGTCTTGAATATGTTAATACTAATGATCAATTAGCTGATATTTTTACCAAACCTTTGAGTGAGGAAAGATTTTGTTATCTTAGAGGAGAATTAGGAGTTTGTGATCCTTTAGAATGATTTTCTGAAACTCTTAAGGACAACAACTATCTAGACTTCATTAATTTCTTGAAAATCCTCTATGTCCAATAAGGAAATTTATCTAGAAATTTGATTTATTATTTCCCTAATTGTTAAGGAACACTTATCTAGAGTTTGATGATTAATTTGATTAGTTTCATATCCTTGAAATTCAAATTTTTTACTGAAACTGTTGTGGAGTCGACACCTGCAGTTTGTGGAGTCGACACCTTTATATTTTGATGTTTGTCTGGGCAATTAGAGCCGACTCTGGCTTCTGTAGAGCCGACTCTAATTCGGGCACTGACAGATTTTTGGTTCGGAGCCGACACCTCGTTTTGGAGTCGACTCTAAGTGGAACTAGGTCAAAATAAAAAAGGCGGAGTCGACCCCAAACGAAACCTATCATCTCCTAAACCCTTCCAAAACCGTTCCAAACCGATTTCAATCCCTCCAAATCCCTCAAATCTCTCAATAACTCATTCCAATCGAATCTCACGGCTCCTAAAAGGCATGCGATTGTTGGAGGTTCGGTCGTTCCCACGAGAAAAAGGACAATTCGGAGGCAAGCGACGTCGTCTTCTTCATCTGCCACTCAAGATGACTCTCCACCCTCACCATCTTCTCCACGGGTAGACCAATTAGTGGGTAAGGCCATTACTACCGGAAGAAAAGTAGATTTTGACTTTTTTGCTTCGAGGGCTTCGCTATTGGACGTTTGTTGAAGGAAATAGGATGGGAGAAAGTCTGTTCTTTGGATGTCCCTACATACCCTGCCCTTGTGAGAGAATTTTACAATGATTTATGTAGAGGAGAGGGAGGCTTAGTGAGTTTTGTAAGAGGAACTAAAGTGATTATCATGGCCGAGACTCTTGGAAATCTATTGGAGATGCCTACTATTGGTCTAGTTGAATATCAACATGATGACAGAGGAGGTGCCCTATCTAGGATGTTAGGGAGAGAAGTTTTTGAGTTTAAAGAAATCATGGCTATTCAACTTAATTTGGAACTCAGGTTACTTCACAATATTTGTAGAAGAATTTTATTTCCTAAAATTGAAAGGTTTGAGTATGTCTCGGAGCGAAACATCTTGTTGATGGACTGTATTCTCACTGGAAGACCTGTTAATCTTGCCGGTATGATGATTGGTTATATGGCAGAAGCAGCAACTAAGAAGAGATCAACACTACCGTATGGTATGATACTAACCTTAGTCTTTAGAAGCCAAGGTGTGCTAATAATGGATAATGAGCCACTAAGAAAATTAAGGCATACTGATTACTATAGTGTCTCTACAATTCACCGCATGGGCTTCAGAAAAGAGAATGAAAATTGGATAAAAAGAGGACAAGAGACCAGAGCAGAAGAAGTTAGAGTTGAGGAGGACAGAGGAGAGGATATTCCTGGACCATCTACTGCTAGATCATCTACTGCTGGACCCTCAGTGACTGGACCAAGCACTCACCCTCTACATCAATCAGCTTTGGCATCTGGAAGATTTTCTGAGGAGCAAATAGGTCAGCTCAGAGCTTTACTGGCTGAGTATGATAGTCAAAGGATAAATGAGATGTGTCAGTTGAGAGAGGAGTTCAATCAGTTGAAGGAAGAGATCAATTCAAGGCTTAATGTGATTTCTTTTTCCATTGGCAACTCGGTAGAATCCTTTAGCGCTGATCTTCATAAGATTTTTGAAAGGATGGAAGGCATTGCAGATGGTTCTGGAACTTATCTTCATGCTACCAGTCAACTAAAGAAAATATCGACCTCGCCGTTTCTAAATTGAAGCTTGTCTTGAAAGTTTTAAGAAGACTCAAAAAGATGATATTATGGAAATGATTGGACATTGAAGAAAATTGTGTATAAGCATGTTTGATTTTGATATCTTGTCTTATCCTATTTTGTATCTTAGGATTTCTGAGGCTTCTTTAACATACTTGAATATGTCACTTTACTGTGAATGTACTTGAATTGACACATGTAATGAATCTTGCATTGGAATACAATTACACTTTTATTGCAAATTTGTCTATGATTGATTGATTGAATTTCAATGAATGAGTTTACTATCTCTATGATTAATTGAACCAACGACCCCGCTCTGATAACCTTTTTTATTATATTTAAAATTCATCTTATTGCTGATAACAAAAAAGGGGGAGAGATAATTGTATATGCATAAAAGAGAAAGAGAAAGAGAATGAAAGAATATAAGATTTTTTTTGCATATCTACAAAGGGGGAGAAAAAATTTTGAGATTCTAATAAAAAATGTTCAATTGAATTCAGTTTATCTACATAGGGGGAGTTATTCAATGCAGGGGGAGCTTAATAATTTTTTATATAAAAGTTAAATCATCTTGATTGATGTTTATTATAGAACTCAAGCATATTTGTTAAAAGTTCATTTTGAAAATTGGCATCAAATTCTATGTTAGGAAGTTTCAAAGCTTTAACAGTGTCTATAACTCTTAGTTCAAATAAATTTTTGATGCATATACTCAAAGTTTTTGTCATCATAAAAAGGGGGAGATTGTTGACCCAATTGAGGATTTTGATGATTAACAAAACTATTTGAGTATAACATTTGAAGTTACTAATGATTTTGGTTTAAGTTTTCAGTTTATGATATGTTCTATTAATCAAAATCATAAGATAAATTAAGTTCTAGTCCAAATCTAATGTCAAGGTAAGATTTCAGACATTAGAGTCGACACATGGAATCGCAGAGTCGACTCCGAAATTGGCACGGACTTAGAGTCGACTCCAGGACTGTTAGAGCCGACTCCAACAGAAAAGACAGAATGATGGTTTTTAGGCCACGACTTAGAGTCGACTCCCGGACTGTTAGAGTCGACTCCAGAAGATTTTGTGTCGACCCCAGAAAAGTCAGAGACGACTCCAGTTCAAGCGGGTTAAAGATTTTCGAGTTAGAGCCGACTCCATAAAAGTTAGAGCCGACTCCAGAATGTCAGACGCGACTCCAGAACTATCAGAACGATTCTAAACTTTATCTTTATCTTTTTTAATCCCAACGGCTATTGCTATTTTTGGTTCTAATCCTTCTTACACTTGTTTCTAATGGATAGTTTTAAACTATTTATGGATTAATCGGGATCTATAAGAAGAGGGTTTGCTGCATCCGAAAAAAAAAGAGACAAAAAGAAAAGAATAGAGAGAAATCTATGAAATCTATCAGAAAATCAAAAGAGAAAAGAGGAAAATTTGAAAGGAAAGATCATACTGATTCCCCAAAAGAAAAGAGAGAGATTCCAAGCTTTTGTTGTTCTATTTCGAAGAAATCTCAAGGGAAGAAGGAAGCCCTAGTTTTCTGATCTTCTGAGTCTCAAGAGCACCTTGAAGGAAAATCCACTCAAAGGAAGAGAAGGAAGAAGCCACCAAGATCTGCGAATCAGGCTTTGATTCCTATCCTTTTATTCTTGTTTCATTATTATATATTTGCTCATAGGAGGAGCTGTTTATCTTGTAAAACAAATATTGTTTGCTGGGTCAATCTGGTGATTGATTCAGTTGAGGCTGTTAGCCTTGTGCAAGCATTAGCTTGTGGTGTTAGGTTTTGTGCTGGTGAGCCTTGAAAACCAGCTGGATTCGTTGTGCACCCGGAAAAACAACAAGTTTGAGTTGTGAGCTTGCAAAACAACTCTGCTGTAATCAGATTGATTATAGTGTGGACCCAAGAGATACTTGGGAGTGGACGTAGGTGTAGGTACACCGAACCACTATAAAATCTCCTGTGTTTGTCGTGATTGTCTCTTTATCTTTAACTCTCTATTTGTGCATATTCTGTTTTAATTTGTGTGAATCTAAATTTTATTTCCGCTGGGGGTTATTTTCAAAAGAGTTTAAATTTTTGAAAAACCCAATTCACCCCCCCCCCCTCTTGGGTTGCTATCTGGACCAACAAAATGATAATTAAATTAGATTTAATTCAGATAAGATGATTAATTAAATAATTGGGTGAGACCCAATTTAAAGAATATATAATTATAATGGATATGATCCATTATAATAGAAGGAATGTTAAGGAGAAATTATTTGTACATATGATGAACAAATAATTGGATACCGATATGTGACTTGATCCATGTGATGGATAGCTCTGATTATTTAGGCATGGATGTCCAATCTCAGCCATGTGAAGATGGAATCATGCCCATGGGATGAGGCATGATGAATCTCTACAGTTCGATGATGAACATGTACAAATTAGGGCATGTAGTTATGGGATAACCAACTCCTAATTTCAAAGGCTGAGATTGTGACACTTGGATTAATCTTACCATGAAGATAGGAGTTTCTTACCATGAAGATGGAAGTTTCATACCATGAAGATGGAAGGAGTTTCTTACCATGAAGATGGAAGTTTCTTACCATAATGATGGGAGTTTCTTACCATGAAGAGAGGTCTCTTCCTCTTTGGAACATCTCATTTTAACCTATAAATATAGTTCCTTCCTACCAAGAATGTAGAGCATGAGAAGAAAAGATTAGACTTTTCTTCAAAGATATCTTCTGTAAGGAGATTCAAGAGGCGCTAGCACCCCTCTCTCTCTCCCGTGGTGTCATCTTCATACCTTGGAGATCTTCATCCCTTCTTCTCTGCTTGGATCACCGTTAGAGGCCAAACACATGGACGGCTAGTGGCAGGGATTAACCGGCTTCATCCTCATCTACATCGATAAAGGACTCAGGTATGAATAAAGTTAGATTTTATTTAAGATATAATGAATTTGTTCCTAAGGATCTTGGGCATCTGAAAATTTTATATTATACCTTCCGCATTGTTTATATGAATTTGATTCATATTGTATACATAATTCCCATCAGGGAGATGCCCCCATTGTAGTTGAGGTGGAGCCAGGGCCGGAGAGGGAGAGTCAGCCAGCTCGGACATAGCAAATTGGGGACGGTGTTCCCACTGCCATCAAGCCAAAAGTGGAGGAGACCACCCTGGAGACCGCTCCGAAGACTGCCCCGGAGACCACCCCAAAAGCCAAAATTGGGCCGGTGCCAGCGACGGGGACTAAGGGTGAGGCAGCACCGACACCCCTGCCAACGTCCGACCAGGAAGCTGCCCCCAGTGCCGCCATGGAGACCTATGCCGGGGCAACTCCACGCCCATCGAGGTTCTCGGCAATGCAAAGTGGTCGGCTGGTGGAGCGCCTATTGGAGAGGGTTCACCTTATCGAGTTTCGGGAATAGCTTCACCGCGAACCCATCGCCAACATCCTCGACACCATGTACGTCTCCGTGCTTCAGGTAATTTTTACTTGTGCTGTTCCTTCTTCGTGCTAACTTGGCTTGGGCGTCAACTAACTTATTAACTTTTGCAGACGGCGAATGACATTCTTACCCTCCGGGATGCCTTATCCAAACCGAAAATGTGTGCACAATCGCTCAGATAGAGGTGGCCGCCAATCGAACTCGGGCTGACGAGGTGGCCAAGGAGTTGGTCGAGGCTTAGTCCTGGGAGGCGGTTATGGCCGACAAGCTTTGGGACGCCGAGGAAGGGAACAGTAATTGGGATGCGCGATTCTGGGAGGCCAAAGGGAAGGCGGCAGTCGAATTTGACCAGAAATGGGCGGCCAAGGCCAAGCTGGCGGAGGCCCACCGAAGAAAAGCTGGAGGACGTGACTCTCAAGCTGGACAATGCTAAAGAGCGGGCTGAGAAGGCGGAGGCTGAGGCTCGGGCCGCCGAGGAGAAGGTGGTCCTAGTGGAGTCGGATGTCTGAGCCGCCAAGGAGAGAATGGCCAATGCCGAGGTTCATTCCCATGACGCCGAAGAGCAGGCCAAGAAGGCGGAGGCTAAGGCTCGGACCGCTGAGGAAAAGGTGGCCAACGTCGAGGCCCGGGCCCGAGATGCTGTGGAGCAATTCAAAAGCTCTTCGGTTTTCACCAGAAAGGTGGAAGAAGCAGCTCTTGATGACGACTACTTCAAGGGTTTTGAAAACTACAAGGATAAGGTCTCCTAGGCCTTCAACCTCGGCGGACTTGATAACATGCAACCCAAGGATCCAGATGAAGTAGAGTCGAAGGAGGATGACTCCGGCGATGGGACGGGGCCTACCGAGCCGTAGACTTCCGCACTTTTGTTTATTTTTTTATTTTCCTATGCTATAAGAAATATTGAATCGGCTTTTGTACTGCATTTAGATATTAATAAAAAGAGAAAATTTTGTCCAAGTATAAAATACTTAGCTCTTTGTAGTGCCCTTATTTTTCTACATTCATGTCTCGACTTCGGCCTTTAGATTTGGCAAGGAGTGTCTGCAACTTACTTTGGGAGCCAGCGGTTTGGCCTAAGACTTGTGTGGACTTTTAGCGATGGCTAAGTCCTTTGTCCCTTGAATGTTTGCCGAAGCGACTTTAGGATACTGATATTGATTAAGGGCCATCGAAGCAAGCTTGAAAGCCTCTTAAAACCAACTCGGGGGTTTCTTTGGTCGGCCCGAGTGGTGACCCGAGAGCCGCCTAGGCCGTCGGGAGCCTTTTGGAACCATCTCGAAGGTTTCTTCACGTCGGCCCGAGGGGTGACCCGAGAGCCACCTAAGCCATCGGGGTCCTTTTCCTCATGACTGCCTCGGGGGTTTCTTCGGCCGGCCCGAGTGGTGATCCGAAAGCCTCCTAGGCCATCGGGATCCTTTTGAAACCGCCTCAGAGGTTTCTTCGCACTGGCCCAAGAGGTGACCCGAGAACCACCTAGGCCTTCGGGATCCTTTTTCTTCATGACTGTCTTGGGGGTTTCTTCGATCGGCCCGAGTAGTGACCCGAGAGTCACCTAGGCCGTCGAAAGCCTTTTGTAACCACCTCGAGGGTTTCTTTGCGCCAGCCCAAGGGGTAGTTGGAGAGTTGACATTCAGCTTGTTAAGCGAGTCAGTTTGTTGAAAGCTCTTTTTTATTTTCATCAGCTAAGTGCATACATAATTGGTAATATCGACGGAGATTGTCTGTGTTCCAAGTGCGGGGATAGACTTCCCATCTAGCCCTTCAATCCGATATGCTCCTTGGTGAAGTGATTCCGTCACGTGATAGGGCCCCTTCCAGTTTGGAGATAGTTTACCGCCTTCTGTTGGCTTAGACATCTTGGCCCACGTGAGGACCAAATCCTTCAGACGGAAGGTTTTGGGGCAAACCCAAGCGTTGTAGTACTTGGTGGCTCATTGACGGAATGCCGCCATTCTGAGTTGGGCCTGATTGCGTGCTTCATCGATGAGGTCAAGGCTGGCTCTCAGCTGACTGGGGTTATCTTCTTTGTTGTATGACTCCACCCTTAGGCTTGGAAGACCGATCTCCACAGGGATGACCGCTTCCGATCCGAAGACGAGACTGAAGGAAGTCTCACCTATTGGGGTCCTTGGAGTGGTATGGTATGCCCACAACATGCTTGGGAGCTCCTCCATCCATCTGCCTTTAAACTCATCCAACTGAGTCTTGAGTCCCTGGAGGATGGTTCGGTTCATGACCTCAGCCTCTCCATTAGTCTGCGGTGACCGATAAATGTGAACCGATGGAGAATACCCAGCTCAGCATAGAACTCCCTGAAGGGCGTATTGTCAAACAGCCGGTCGTTGTCAGTGATGAGGGTGTGGGGTAGCCCGAAGCAAAAAAATAATGAACTTCTAGAAGAAGGACTTCACCTTACTCTCAGTAATCTTGGCTAGTGCCGCCACTTTGACCCATTTGGTAAAGTAATCGATGGCGATAAGTAGGAACTTTCGTTGACCCGAGGCAGGGGGAATGGTCCAAGGATATCCATTTCCCACTAGGCGAAGAGCCACGGGGCCAAGAGCAGACTCAAGTGTGAGGCTGGTTGCTGTTGGATATGGGCATGCCGCTGGCAACTGTTGCATTTTCGAACCAGCTTAGCAGCATCCTCATGCATGGTGAGCCAATAATACCCTTGACAGAGAGCTTTGTATGCCAGTGATCTGCCCCCCAAGTAATTTCCGTATATGCCTTCGTGGATCTCTTAGAGGATGTAATCGGCATCTATGGGGATAATGCATTTAAGGAGGGGGTAGGAAAAAGACCTCTTATATAGTTGTTTGTTCATCGGTACGAACTTTGAAGCTCTCCACTTGAGTAGTCGGGCCTCTACGCGATTAGCGGAAAGTGTGCCATCAATGAGGTACCAAATGTAGGCATCCATCCATGTCGCTCCTGTGCGATCAGCAAGATTTCCTCTACGGCATCAATGCTTGGGGCTTCCAGGTGTTCGATGTAGGTTCTCCCCAAGGTGTTGCTCGTCGAGGTGACCAATTGAGATAGGGCATCGGCCTTGGCATTCTCGCCTCTAGGAACATAGCTGATGCTAAAATAGGTTAGCGAAGAAGGTTGCGATCGCACCTTATTTAGATAATGGGATATGATAGGGTCCCTGGCCTCATATTCTTCGGTAATCTACCCCAAGACAAGCTAGGAGTCGGTGAAGGCCCTGAGACGTTTTACACTGAGTTTCCGGGTGAGCCTGATTCCCGCCAAGATGGCCTCATATTATGCTTGATTGTTTGTAGATTCGAAGAGGAACTGAAGGGTGTATTCCACCACCATGCCCTCCGAACTTAAGAGGATGAGGCCGTCTCCACTTCCTTGGGAGTTTGAGGCACCATCCTCATGAAGGATCCAGGTCTCCTCTACTTCTTCAAGTTCGGTATCTGGGTGCATCGTGGGTGGCTCCTCACTCACCCTTCCATCCAGGTGCACTCGACTAGGAAGTTAGCTAGGACTTAGGACTTCATGGCTGACCTTGGCTAGAATGAGAGGTCGAACTCCCCCAGCTTGATTGCCCACTTGGCTAGGCGACCGGAGGTCTCAAGATGAGATAGGATAGCTTTGAGGGGTTGGTCCATGAGCACCACAATTGGGTGAACTTGGAAGTATGGCCTGAGGCACTGGGCAGATATCATTAGTGCTAATTAATTTTCTCAATTTTGGAATACCTGATCTCTGCGTCATGAAGCACCTTGCTCGTATAGTATATCGGCCTTTGTGTCTCGTCGGCATCCATACGGACAAGGACGGAGCTCACCACCTCGGACGATGTTGCGAGGTAGAGGAAGAGCTCTTTTCCCTCCTTTAGTTTAGATAGCAAAGTGGTGTCGACAGGAACTCCTTCAACTCCTCGAAGGCTCTATAGCACTCCTTCGTCCATTCGAAGCTGTTCACCTTGTGCAGGGCTTTGAAGGAGGGTAGATACCTTTTGGCTGACTTTGATAGGAAACGGCTCAGAGCCACCACCCTCCTAATAAGCCGCTGCACCTTCTTCTTGCTGGCTGGTGGCCTCATGTCAAGGATAGCTTTGATTTTTTCTAGGTTATCATTGATCGCTTGCTGCATCACCATGAAGCCCAAGAACTTTTCTGCCGTGACCCCGAACGTAAACTTCCATGGGTTCAGTTTCATCCGATAGCGGCGGAGGTTGTTGAAGGTCTCCTTCATATCAGCGACATAGCTGGCGGCACAGGTGCTTTTTGTCAGTATATCATCCACATACACCTTCATATTCCGCCTGATTTGGTCTTTGAACATCTTGTTCATCAATCTTTGGTAGGTAGCCCCTGCATTTTTCAAACCGAAGGGCATTACCTTGTAACAATAAATACCTTTTTCAGTGATAAAGAAGGTATTTTCTCATCCTCCGGGTCCATCCTGATCTGATTGTATCCGGAGAAGGCATTCATGAAGCTGAGGAGCTTGTGACTGGACGTAGCGTCGACCAGCTAGTCTATCCAAGGCAGTGGGAAGCTATCCTTAAGGCATGCCTTGTTAAGTTCGGTAAAGTTGATGCATATCCTTTAGCTTCCATTTGCCTTGCGGACCATGACCATGTTGGCCAGCCAATCCGAGTAATGTGCCTTCCGAATGTGACCGACGGTCAGCAATTTGTCAACCTCCTCGTTGATAGCCCTTTGTCGCTCTAGGGCAAAGCTCCTCTTCTTCTGATGAACCGGCCGGTACCCCGGGGCGATATTAAGTTTGTGTGTGATTACCTCTGGGGGTATGCCTGGCATGTCCGACGGAGACCAAGCGAAGACGTCCAAATTGGTCTGCAAGAAGGTGAGGAGCTGATCTCTTATCTCCACGGGAAGGAGCTCGCCGATCTGGACTGTCCTCGCGGGGTTGTCCCCCAATGGGAAAGCTAGTAGACGTTCGACTAGCTCCCCTCTCCTCTCCGACTCCCTAGGATCAAGAGACTCTACGGCCAGTGAAGCCGGTGAAGTGGCCGCCTCCTAGGGGCTGGTAGTACAACCGTGCTAGACTCGGCTCCCCACGCATCTCGTCGATACCGTTGCTGGGGAATCTGACGAGAAGGCATTTGGTCGAGATGATGGCATCAAGGAGGTTCAGACTGGGTCATCCGAGTATGGCGTTGTAGGTTAGGGGCACCCGAACGACTAGGAACCTCATGAATATGGTACTTGGTAGGGCGGAATCCATGCCGTGACTGGAAAGGTGATCTCGCCCTCTACTCGCACAGAGTCTTCCATAAATCCCACCAGGGGTGTAGCTATAGGTTGGAGGGAGTTAAGGGGCTTGTTCATCCAAACAAAAGCGTCGTAAGAAAGGATATCAGCTGAACTACCACTGTCAATCAAAATTCTTTTTATAGGATGTTTAGCAATTATCATGGATATGACAACGCTGTCATCACCAAGATTGTTCATCCCCACTAGATCCTTTTTAGAAAAGAGAATTATAGTTTCTATCCCTTTCTCCCCCCATGGCCTCTTGGAAGAAGAGCCTGCCCCCCAGATAATAATGCCGATTGTCTTCTCGGTGGGGGCATTGTCAATACTAGCCTGGGCAGGTGAAGGCCCCACTGGGCGCAGAGTAGCTTGGGGGCCCTTCTGGACGAACTTCCCAAGGTAGTCCCACTGGATAAGTTCTTCAATGGCCCCCTTTAAGTTACGACAGTCTTCTGTGTCGTGGCTATAGTCCCGATGAAAGTGATAGTACAGATTCTTGTCGCGAGGGACTCCCAGCCTTTGGGGAGCAGGACGTCAGAGGTAGGGCTCACCCTCGATCTCCATGAGTATGTGAGATCTGGGGGTGAGGAGTGGGGTGAAATTACCCTCCTTGGGGGCGAGGCCTTGACGCTAGTTGTCCGATCTGCGTGGGGGCTCGGGCTTCTTGGGGCATGGCTCGCTAGGCTCCACGTGAGTCGGCTTCTTCTATACCTTCCCTCAGCCTCCCTCCGAGTGGAGTCAGCTTCGTCAACACAGATGTACTTTTGCATGACTTAGAAGTTCGGAGTAAGAGCTTGGGGACTTCTTATTCAAAGAGTAAGTAAAGCGGAAGGGACGGAGTCCCCGCTTCAAGGCTAAAGTGGGGGTGATTCTATTTGGCCCACCCGTTTTACTGAGGAGCCCCCCCGCCAATTTTAAAAAAATGGCTTATTTACCCCTAAAATTTTTGGACCAAAATACCCCTCCTTACTCAATAGCCCCCCCCCCCCCCCCCCCCCCCCCCCCAACATCCAAACAGCCCCCCACGCTCCCCTGCCAGCCCCCCCTTGTCCCCTGCCCCTCCTCCCACCTCCCTTACTCCGGATCTTCCTTGGATCATCGTTTGAAGGTTGATTGAAGCGATTTCAACCTTAAATCGAGCAATGGACAAGCATTAGTAATTTTTGAAGGTTCTATGGTCGCAAAGGTTAGTTTATATCTTTGTCGTCAAATTTTTTTCCCGGTTCGTGCATTGTTCGGCCCTGTGTGGCCGAACAGGTAGCTCTGTTCTGCCACACAAGGCCGAACAACATAAACATGTTCGGCCCTGGTGGGCCGAACAACTTTCTTCTGTTTGGCCCTGGTGGGCCAAATAGAAGATTTCTGTTTGGCCACTCAGGACCGAACAGAATAAAGATTTCTGTTCGGCCACTCAGGACCGAACAGAAGAAAGATTTCTTCTGTTCAGCCCTATGTGGCCAAACAGAAATCTTCTGTTCAGAAGAAATCTGTTCGGCCCTGAGTGGCCGAACAGAATGTTTATTCTTCATTTTTTTGGATTAATTATGATTAGGGTTTAAAATTATTATTTGATCGTGTAGGACGATGCTTCGACCGAATGCAGCATGATTGGCTCTGATTGTGTAATGAATTACACAAATGAATTTATAACTTACGGGTAAAATTTAATTGCATTTATTTTCATATTATTTGACTGAGCAATGTTTAAAATTGTCTACTAACATAAAACTATTTATTTTATAGATATTCAAAAGTAGAGAAGAAATGTGTAATTGGTGCCGGGAAGTCGGAAAGAGGAATGGATTTGTCGTTATTATTAAAAAATCCGATACGGGCAGCAATGTTAAGAAACCAAGAATTATTTTTTCTTGCGAGAGGAGCGGTACTTGCAAAAGTAAACACATCAAGGAAAAGGGATCAAAGACCAGGGCCAGTGGCACTAAAAAGTGTGGATGTCCTTTTGCCTTAAGAGAAAAGAAATTGGACACTGCAGATGATTGGATGTCAATGGTCATGTGCGGTGTGCACAATCATCAGCTGCAAAGCATCTCGAGGGGCACTCGTATGCGAGATGATTATCTAAGTAGGAGACTACAATGCTAGTGGAGATGTCGAAGAGTTTGGTTGGCCTAAGGACATATTATCTGCTTTGAAGCAAAGGGATGCCCTCAATGTTACGACAATGAAGACAATCTACAATGCACGGCAGAGGTGCAAGGCTGTAAGATTGCTGGGAGATCTCAGATGCAACATCTTCTTGGTAAATTATCTGAGTGTAAATACATTGAGTGGCATAGGAATTGTATTAAGTCTGATGTTGTGCGTGACTTGTTTTGGGCACACCTGGCAGTATATACTTGTTACATGCATTTCCTCATGTGTTGATAATGGATTGCACTTACAAGATGATAGATATCGTCTTCCTCTCTTAGAGATTGTCGAGGTGACATCAACTGACCTAACATTTTCTATTACTTTTGTGTATATGGACTCTGAGCGAGAAGATAACTATACATGGGCATTAGAGAGATTGCGTAGTGTCATGGACGATGATGCTCTGCCTGAGGTGATAGTCACAGATAGAGACTTGGCTCTATTGAATGCAATTCAGAGGGTATTTCCTATGGCAACACATTTGCTATGTAGATGGCATATTAGTAGGAATGTTTTGGCCCAGTGCAAAAGGTTATTTGAAACAAAGGAGAAATGGGATAAGTTTATAATGACTTAGATGAGTTTAATGATCATTGGACTGCACTCCAGAGAGAGTTTAGTACCTACCCAGATGCTTTACGGTATGTATCAGATACTTGGCTGAGCAAGTACAAGGAAAGATTTGTCGCAGCATGGACGGACACATGTAGGCACTATGGAATTTGACAACTAATAGGTATCACAAGGAATTGATAAATTTAAGAAATTTATAATTTAATTACGCAATTGTTATCTTCCTTTTATTAAATTTTATTTACTTTTGTAGGGCTGAAAGTGCACATGCAAGGCTGAAAAGACAGCTTGGATCAAGCCAAGGGAATTTCGAATCATCTTGGACAAAAATACATAGTTTGATTGAGTTGCAGCATAGTGACATTAAAGCCTCATTTGAGAAGAGTTTGACGGTCGTGCAACACGACTTCAAGCCTGCTGAATTCAAAGAACTCGAGGTTTCATTTCTATAAGTGCATTAAATCAGATCCTCGCTCAAGTAAACCGAGCCAATTCAGTTGGTATTGATGATTCAGTTTGTAGGTGTGCTATTCGGCGCACACATGGTTTACCATGCGCCCACAAGATTGTGCGGTTCAAGATGGAAGGTCGGCCAATTCCCTTCGATTGCATAGATCCTCATTGGAGAAAACTTGATACGATGCCGGCTTCAAATGTGCAAAGTATTCAGCTGAGCTGTGAACCAGAGTTGGATATAATTGCTTGGAAATTCAAACAGTTAGATGGGTCTTCGCAAATGCAGATGTTAAGAAAATTGCTAGCCCAGAAAGTACTTCTCTTGAAGAACCTGCCAAAAGGATCACTCGTTCACTTGGCCGCGGCTGTGCTTCATTGAAGGTTGATACATCTACCCACCGTGATCCTTCTGCCTTTCAGTTGATTCTTTCATGATATCTACCCGCCGTGATCCTTCTACCTTTCAGTTGATTCTTTCATGACAAGATAGTTATTCACCTGGTACGGGCACTCCACCAATGATGCAAGTGCCAAAGAGGCAGCCAAGGAAGAAGGTACGAAGCATTTCTTTCACTAAAGAAGGGACCGTGCTGGTATGTGCCGGACGCATGCCGATATGTGCCGAACGCGTGCCGTATGTGCCGGCATATGTCGGCAACTTCCGAACCCCATGCCGGTATGTGTCGAACGCGTGCCGGTACGTGCCAACACATGCCGACAACTTTTGGACCCCATGCCGGTATGTGTCGAATGCATGCCGATACGTGCCGGCACCTTTCAGACCTGTGCCGGTATATGCCAGACGCGTGTCATTTGTTATTACAAAGTGATTGTTTACCATCTAATTCATTCGTTAATGGTTTGTAGGTTTCTCGTCAGCGAACCCGATCATATAAGCCAACAATCTATATTGATCAAATTCCAGATGGGTTGAGGCCGTTCATCCAACATATCAAGGATGTTAAAGCTGACGGCAACTGCGGATTTAGAGCAATAGCTGACTTGCTGGGATTTGGATAGGAGGATTGGCTCCGTATTAGGAAGGATTTATTGAATGACTTGCAATGTCATTCAGAGCACTATCGTGCTTTATTTGCTGTCGAAGGGAAGTTTGAGGAGATTGAGCATGCATTATCATATTTTGATAATGCTCCACCTTATGACCGGTGGATGACTATGCCGGATATGGGGCACGTTATAGCGTCCCGTTATAACGTTGTCCTATACCACCTCTTCTTGCAACAATATCTTACATTCCTACCTCTACAATCGGTGCCTCTTCCTCCTTTATCCCGCAAAGATATTGCAGTGGTGTTCGTTAATGGTAATCATTTTGTGGAGGTATTACTTAAATAACTCTTAATCATCCTTAAATGACTAATAATTCATTATGTTTACTAATTTATATATTTTGCAGGTGTTTCTGTTACCGGGTCATCCCGTTCCCCCAATAGCAAGCAATTGGCAAAAACATCATTTACCCTGTGCTTTCGGATGGGCTACTTATATGCATCTAGGATTCACTAGTTCAGACAAACGATCTCGTCGGATGTTATTATTAGCGAGACTATTGAGTTGTAGAGTTAATTTTGTTAGCAACAATCAATTTTGTATAATGTCTGACATATTTATATGAATTCAAAAAATTTTGTTCAAATTGGGCCAAAAGGAAGCAAAATTTCATTCAAATTTCAATGTCTTTTACAAAAAGATGCACTATGTGCTAAAAGATACAAAATACATCAGGGATCCCCACCACGCCATCGTCGATGCATGTACTGCTGTGGCGATGCATGACTAGGGCTAGGGACATCAGGCTCAACCGTAGAGATATGCTGACCATGCAACACATGTGCAATCTGCGATATGACATCATACATATACGTCCCCTGTGACGCAACAGCCTCCTCCGATCCATATCAAGAATGCTGGTGCAAAGGCCAAGCGCATCAGCAATACGCCGGCCTTGCACGTCAGCATCAGCAACATCGGACGTGATCTGGAGTAGATACTGGATCGAATCTCCGGAGGGTGAACAGCCAGATGCGTGATCTGAGAATACCACTCCAAAAATCCGGTACGCAATCTGATGGTCGGGTCATCGGATGGCTCCTGCTCACTGGGCTCAGCAGGTGATCCTCCCACCTCTCCCATAACTGCTTATAGAAGACATACCGGATGCGGTACGAAGTTGCTGTCGATCCTCTGCTGGCTCGCTCAGGGCCAGTGGCGCACGGGGGATCGTCTGTATCCTGCCGAACTGTCGTAAAACCCTTTCAGGATGATAGGGTTCTACGACATCCATGCACTTCAGACATCCACTAAAGAATGCAATATCAAGGAATGGACGATCATCCCGGATAAGTCGATGGGGATCCCAAACTACCTGTAATATATTAAATCGTAATAAGTTTGATAATGTATGACAAATTATATAAATACACAAGGCATGGTCCTATGGTACATACCTCATCTGCCCTCAGTACGTCCAATGACTCGCGTAGAATCACCAAATGGTCTATCGTAGAACGGGGTGGAGTGCCGGGAGTCCATCGGTGTACGCGGGGCCTAGCATCAGTATAGTCCAAGGCTGGGTGAGGAGTGAGAAAGGGAAAATGCTCATAAATCCATGCATAGAGAAGCGTCATATATCCACTGATCTGTCTAACGGATGCCCTAGACGCAATCCCCAACTGCCGATATAAATGAGCCAAGGCACCCGCACCCAGGCATATGTGCTCACTCTATCCAAATGCCGAAGTAGAGCAAGATAAGCTATAGGCACCCTCATCGCTCTTATCGACAAAAAGTGTACACCCTAACAAAAAAAGCAAATACGCTCGCGCTGCATAGTCTATCCTACGGCGGCTATCTCTATCTGATACATCATGGAAATGACTCTTCAACCACTCTAACCTCACAGACTGACCACGGACAGATAGAACCTCCTGACGCATGTCATCTCGTGATACATCCAATAGCTGCACTAGTAGGTCCTCAGCATCCCGATCACTCATCCTATCTATAGACAAGGACACTGAGGCACCCATGACAGTAATCCCTAATATGGCGGCAATATCATCCAACGTGATTGTCATCTCGCCAAAGGGAAGATGGAAGGTGTTGTCTCGGGCTGCCATCTCTCTACAAAGCCCGAGACAAGAATCTTATCGGCGAACCGATAAGAGCAATGCACTAGCTCAAGAAGACTCGACTGCTGAACTATATCCCTGAATCTCCTATTCGATTCCCCTGATGCCCACCACTACCACTCACCTACTTTGGCAGCATGGTTCATGCACTTCAGTGGAGTCCGTTCCTGTGAAATATAAATGGATAACATGAATAACACATAACAGCATCGAAATAATACATTAAATAAAATACGGTAGAACAACGAACAAATACCTGTTGCCTCCAGATGGAGGCTGCAATATGTGTCCTGAAACTCCTAAGGACAGAGTCATCCTTAGGACAACCTGGACAAGGACCATCCACTTCATCATCATCAACATCCATAGCTGGGATGTCCTCATCTGCTGTCTCATCTGGGGGCGATGGTGCAACAACAACCTCAGGAACCTCAAAATCTCAATAACCTGAGGCGCCTGGGTTCTACATCTCCTGGTAGATGCTGTGGGTCTAACTCGTGAGGGGCCAGCATCCATATCTGGAACATTGCAATATTCATCATTAAAACCCAAGATATAATTATGTCAAAATAATATATTTTTAAAATATATTAATAATATAAACTCATTTAAAATTATAATATATACTTATAATATACTTTATAATATACTTGATTATAATTATAATATACTTTATAATATACTTTATAATATATTATAAATTATACTTTATAATATACTTATAATATATATAAATTATAATATAAATATAATATACTTGATTATTATAATTATAATTATATACTTATTATAATTATATTTTATAATTTAATTACTTGTTCGGCCCAGCTGGGCCGAACAAGTTGAATTCTGTTCGGCCCTGGTTGGCTGAACAGAATTCAATCTGTTCGGCCAAGCAGGCCGAATAGAACTAAATCTGTTCGGCCCAGCTGAGCCGAACAGAGTTGAATTCTGTTCGGCCTGCTGGGCCGAACAGATTGAATTCTGTTCGGCCTTTGTGGGCCGAACAGAGATCGGGAGGGTGGGAGGAAGGGGAAGAGGTGGCGGAGAGGGGGCGAAGCCGTGGGAGGGATGTGGATGCCGGGGAGGGAGGGGAGCTTGACTTAAAAAAACCTATTAAGGAAGGCGGATCGAGTGAGGGCGGGAAGGAGGGAGGGATAGAGGAAGACCTTACCTGCTAGGAAGCCGCCACCGAGGAACACCGTGAGCGAGTGGGGCATCGTGAGCGAGAGGAACGGGGGAGCGCGGTCGAACGGGAGGGGGGAAGGGGGGGACACTGAGTAACTTTTGGGAGGGGAGTGGGAGGGGCAGCACGGGGGTAAAGGGGGAAGGGGTAGTTTAGGTATTTCATAATTTTAGAGGGGCAAGTGAGTAATTTTGGGGGGCTATGAGTAAAAACAAAACAAAAGCAAAATTGGGGGCTCCTAAGCAAAACGGACGGGCCAAATAGAATTTCCCTAAAGTGGCCATAGCGTCGTCGGGGGCTCCTCAGCAAAACGGATGGGCCAAATAAAATTTCCCCTAAAGTGGCCATAGCATCGTCAAGATGTCCACTACATGGGATAATGACAAGACAGATAGTAACAGAAGATGTCCACCATATGGCCTGCCAAAACTAACAGGCCACCTCTCTGTCTGATGTGGACGGCTGCAACCAGTTAGTGGGCCAAGTCTTATCAAACGCGACGCCACAGATGATTGGTAGGCCAGGTCTTATCGGGCGTGCGCCATAACCAATAGATGGTCTACATGGGGCTGTAGGCGATAGGTGAGCCACGTGAGGCCACAGGCAATAGGTGGACCACATAGGACCGCAGACGATAGGCGAACCATGTGGGACTGCAAATACCAAATGGATCACATGGGATCGCAGGTGATTGATGAGTCAAGCCTCATAAGACCGAGGCTGGCTCATGAGCCGAAACCATCTCGAAAGACCAAGGCCGCCTTGAAGCTAGGGCCACCCAGGAGCTGGCCCTACCTAAGAGCTAGGCCCGACTTGAAGCTGAAGCCACCAAGGAGCCAGGGCTGCCTTGGAAAGGCCGGGCCCGCCAAGAAGCCGGAGCCACCTAGAAGCCAGGATCGAAGATTGAAGCTTTTCTAATTTTCACCATCGATCTCTGATTGTATACTTCTACGTGGCTTCATTAGCCACATTAACTTCCACATGGCTTTATCATGGCTTCATCAGCCATAAGAACAGACCAGAAGATTTTAAAAAAAATAAAATTAGTAGCAACGGCTGTTTTCCCTGAATTTTCCAAGCTCAATTAAAGCATGCAGCTAAAGGTAAGCCCTCGTGATACCAAGGGAACTCAAAAGGTACATCAGGATTTGCATTCTAAGCAGCAAATTAGGTTACACAAATATGATTTAGGTCCACCACAAGTATAGTTTTACAGCAGAGCGGAATAGGACATATCATACAACACAATTAGAAGCCACAATGTCACGGCAGCGTAATTTTTATGTGCATCTTCTGGCTTTCGTATTTACAAAGAAGTTGAGCGTTCTTATGAAACAGAGAGCTTACACCACCAGTGTTTCTAGTGCCTGGAATATGTCAGTCCGCGTGACCATTCCTGTTTAGACACATAACAGATTGGTTATATCATCTAAGCTTAAATAAACAAGCTCCACAAGGAACTGTTCTCTCTTCATGTATATACATCTTACCTACAACTTGCTGCTTTTCATCTAGTATTGGTACCCTATGGATCTTCATCTTAAGCATTAAAGCAGCAGCATCTGTATGATAATGCAACGAACAGACAAGCATACTATCAAATTTTGTGGATTCGCATAAAATACTGTTCATAACGGAAGAAGGTTTGATAATACAAACTTACCCAAAATTGTCTTGTCAGGTGACAAAGTGATGGCAGGAGAGGACATGACTTCACCAACCTTTGATTTCAACTGCTTAACCAATAATATCCTATTAGAAAATTTAGTGAACAAATATGAAAATATGTAATGTAATACAATATTTTATCATAGAACTTTAATTGAATGAAAGACAAATGTCAATTGATAGAATTCAGAAGGCATTGTAATCATGCTGCACAGGGACTGGTCGCTGAAACAATGTTCTGCCCTTTCTGCCGGTTAAGTATAGAATAGTCATGCATTGATCAGTTCCATGGATGGGTGTTCAGTGTGAACTAGTGAAACAAATTAATGGAGAAACAACTAAAGAAACAGGAAATTCCTATAAAATCTTGTGGTGATGGCCATACAACATAAATAAGAGCACCCCTTTCTATTTTGAAAATCAGTTCAAAGCCTTTTTTATCTCAGTTCAGTAAGTATTTGCCCAAGCCAAACCAAAGGCAAACAAAAATCTATAACAACAAGAGTTCAGTGTTCAAACTGGTAGCTTTTCAGAGGTTACCAGTCATAGGCCATGCAGCTTGCCCTACCACTACTGTACTCTGCAAAGATTGTATATGTCAGGCCTTGCAGAGATATGTTTCCAATTGATGCTGATCATCTGTTTCATCAGTGTTTAGGCTGCTGAGGGCAAAGAAGTAAATTTCTCCAACCACTCATTTGGCTGGGGAAACTTGGGGCGAGGGGATTTTTCTTCCCTCGTTTTCCAACAATATTTTTCTCTCCCCTCTTATGTCCCTTTAATAACCCATCGGGGGCCTTTAAAACCCTCAGATGTGTCTCCCTCTCAAATCCAGCAATTGGATAAATGAATTTTAATTATCTATTTAATATAATATGGCAAATGAATTATCTATTTTATATATTTTTGTTTATATAATTATATATAAGCAATGAGAGCAGGTCAACAAAATAGCATAGAAATGAACCTCAAATAGACCATTCAATTCTTTGTAAAAAATAGAAAAAAAGTAACTATTAAAAGTCTTTATTCTAGATATATTATAAAATATTTTGCATGCAAAATTTCTTTATTCAAAGAAGCAAATGAATTGATATTTTCGCATGCAAAATTGCCTTCAGCTAAAATAGAGAAAAATATTTTTAGAGCTATTTTTCTATGGAAATTTCTTGTTAACCAAATGTTGTAAAATTTATTTTTCTTTGCAAAACTTTTCTCAAGATAATGAAAAACTTTTCCCAAAAAAAGTTCCTCGGGAAAATACCAAATTGGACTTGATTTGTCAGCCACAAAGCCCTTCCTTGATTGTTCCAGCACCCCAAGTTAACTAATGATTAGATGTTTAATCACTGATTGATCATAATCCATCATTTGATCATAATCGATTGGCAGGTGCCTGTGTATGGCTCATTTAGCACCCTTACCATAGAATCAGAATTCAAGCATTGTTGAACTAAAATAAGTGCAGTAACTAATTCATGATTCTGAGATTAGTTAGAGCTTATGTTTATTCATTTAACTAAAGAAAATAAAATTTGTTCTTTCTTTAAGAAATAGAAAGAAAGAAAGAGAATAGAGTAGCTTGGCATGTTTCTTTCCCAATTACTCTGGTACGCTTGTGTTTCGAATAGATACCATCCTGTCCCTGATCAGCACAATACGCTATTTTTACTCCTTAATACAGAGTTCCCAAGTTTTTTTACAGTACTCTGGTTCCAATTTTAAGCACTCGAAGGGTCAATTTATGACTGAAACAAGCTTCCTTCCCTAGATAGTGCACATGTTTGTCTTTGTAGCATATCTGTCCCAATCATCACCCATAAGGAGAGAGACCCACATGCCATTCTAATGAAAGGCCGCAGTGGTGCTGGAAGAGGCTATGTGGTTGCAATAGAATCGTAGACTTGAAATCAGCGATATTAAATTCACAGTGTGCAATCAAAAAAACCATATTACAAATAGCTGCTGGAATGTGGTTGGTACAAAGACATTGACTAATGCTACAAGCTGAGACCAAGATTTAGTTCTTTAAAGCTTATCATATTATGCCATGCAGAAGCTTCCAATGCAATTGGGGCACACTTGAGTACTCTGTCTGCTCATCATACAATTCATGATACTCTGACTTATTGATCCAAGAGCAACTGGCCACCTGACAGATGCTCTGTCCTTTCCTAGTATTTCATTTTCCAAAAAGTATATGTCTGGCTGGTGACAATTTGTCTTCCATTTCTGATTGGAGAGAGTTTCAGGCCTCACATTCTCTATCATTATCTTCCATGGTCCTAGAATTCCCCATTAGCTAGTTTTCTGCAAGCTTTGCAGGGTAGCTTCTCATCCCAACTCATTGTCTCTCAAGATCTTCAGAAAAGGAAGAAAAATTGGTAAAGGAAGTAAGAAAGAGGTCCATCTTTTTGTTATATGAAGACCTCGGTTAGATACCCCCATTGCTCAGGCATCTAGCTTTTACAATTCTAAATTCTATTCCACCTTAAGAGGTTAGCATGAATAAAGTTATTTACCTTCCCAATCTTGATAAATCTGAAACCCTTCATACTGGTGCATAGTGATATATGGATATGATTTTTTTTCTCTTGATATTTTAATCTGATTATTACCTCATATGACTAGGTTCTATCTTTTAAAGAAAAAGGATAAGGCATTAGCCGTGCTCAAGACCTCCTAGATGGAATTTTTCAGGCAACTCAAGGTAACAATGAGGTTCTTAAACAATAAAAATGAATAAGTCTCACAAGCTCAAAGGCTATGTTAAAGTGAATAAGTCTCACGAGCTCAAAGGCTATGTTAAAGTTCCAAGGATTCTTGTTATGGACATTGAGCACCTCACCACAACAAAAAGGAAACCTTGACATGAAAAATAAATACCTTCTCAAGGTAACCCATGTTTTATTATTAGGGGTCATTTGGTTCGAGGGAAAATAAGGGTGAAAAAATTTTCTACCCTCATTTTCCCATACATTTCCCACCTTCCACCAAAAAATAAATACCAGGGGGAGGTGGTATTTGTTTTCGTAGGAAATATGGAAAATGCCAAATAAGCACTTAGAAGGAATGTCCCAAAGTCCATCCTATTGGAGTGATGTTGAACGATTGCCAATTAATGGAGTTCTTTCGTTGGTCTCAGATAACGGACGTCCCATTGCTACATCCTCAAGAACCTATCTTTCATATTGTTCCTCGTGACTTTTTATGTGTTCTAAATTCTACACATTGTCATTGCCCTATTTGGCATAAATTACAAACTAGGTCCTTCAAACGCGCTTCTTTAACATGTTCTCATTTACAAATGTGTATAAGAGCTATACCACTTGAAGAATTTCCTTTTCCCATGACAATATTGCAATACATGTTCTCCTTTTGAAGAAAGAACAAGAGTACTTCTAATGTACTTCAGGTCAAAATTAGGAGTCTTAATGATTGACTTGAGTATTTTTAATTTTGTTGCAATATTTTGTACTAGTTTTTAGAACTATTTTTCTAGTGAATTTTTGAGTCTTATTATGAGTAGGATTATCATCTAAAGATCTTATCTTGTGTCTAGGTTGGATTATAAAAATTTTGAAGTCGTTAGGATTGTTATTTGAGAAGAGTTTGATGGCCTTTTATACAGGCCCTATCAATTACGAATTTACTACTTTTGAAAGGTCTTTAATTAGCCTTTATTAGGCACAAATTATAAGTCTTTCGTTCTCCATAATATCGCTCCTTTGTTTGACCTTGCTAGAATATAGTCAAAGTAGAGTTACTACCATAGAACATGCACCTCCATTCAGGACAAATCGTAACCCATATACCAATCCCCATCTTTTCTCCTAAACTTCTTATTGGCATAGACAATCTTTATGTTTAAAAATTAAACCGCAAAGGAAATCACCAATCCAAAGCCACCCTCTAAAATTCACCGAATAAGAGTAATAGGAGCCGCATATCAATCTCCATCTTTTTCCCAAATCTTAATATTGGCACAGTATGAGTCGATGTTAAGAAATTAATCCATGATGGAAATTGTAAATCCAAAACCTCCCTGTAGAACTCACCCATTAAGACTAATTTCAATCATGTTTTATGCTTTGAATCCAATATCAACATCTTCCATCATGAAGTTACTTAAAGACTATTCTGCTCTAATGTGAACCAATATATTTTTGTTCTCATGCATTGGGTTTGAAGAAAGTGGATAAAATTATAAATCTTCAGGAACACTTAACATGTGAACATTCCTTAATGCAAACAAATACATCTTCTATTATTGTTCTACAAATCCTACATATGATTTCTCCATCCATTGGCACTTTGCATAATGCATACAATAAGAAATAATTATATTCTATATATACTGATTTCAACAAAATTAGGAAAATGCCTCATCAAACAAGATCCCGATATGTTGTGTTGAGATCAACTTTGATGGCACAATGAGCAAAGATCCAGATAATCAAAAATTAAATATATAAAACCAATATATTCAGCAAAAGCTATATATATATATATATTATAGCATCACTATTTATGTAATATAAGTCAACCACATCAAAATTAATAGATTTTCAAATTATTCTTGAAATGTATTAATATAGACATAGCTTATTTGGATCTCAACCATGCATAACATTATGCATAGCTTATTTGGACCTCAACCATGCATAACATGCATATCATTTCACAAGAACGCAAAGCAATAAGTTGAGGATATTATCTCAACCAATTAGTTTCGTATCTAAGAGCATGCTTAAACTATAACAAATAAAAAATAATTTTAATATCATTGCAAACTCATGTAGCATGGTGCTACTCATCAAAAACATGATTACATATAAGCTAGCTATAATTTATGCACAATGATTTCAAAAATCAAATTAACCGAACAACATGGCATAGAGGTGTCTTTGATACTACATGACAGAAAAGGGATAGACAAATATTTTGCTGGAAAGCAACAGGAATGTAGCTCCCGCCATAGTTGTGCAAAAAAAAATAAAAGAAATGGAAGCAATGTAAAAAATATACTTTGAACCATAGTTGCTCAAAAATTAAAGGTTGCTCAAAAATTAAAGGAACATTAAGCAACAGTTGCCTTCACTCTATTTTAAGAGGATTCTTCTAGCCTATGCCCCACTTTGCCTCAAAATGATAGATGAAACAAAGGCTCTTTTTTCTCTTTTATATAGGTTAGGCTAGGGACCCTCTCGAATAGCAGCAAAACTTTTCACATTTCTTTCATCAAGAAATTGGAGACATTTCTAATATCAATCGACATGTAAATCATATTGAGTCGCCTCACCTTCTAAGGAGCCATTTCTAACCTCAATTGGCATATGGGTCACATTACGTCTTCTCACCTCCTATGGAGAGGTTTCTAATACCATGACATGTGAGCCACATTGAATCTCCTCGTCTCACCTCCTAAGGACAGGTTTCTAACAATGGGAATGACAGTGCTAAAAAAGTTGTGATTTCAACATGCTAAAAATATAGCCGGCTTTGATTTAATTGAACATTTTAATGATCCATTCTAACCTAGCTTGGTGTTTGGAGAAACAGAGAAAATTTAATATTTCAAGGCTTTCAGCCGGTTTAATTAAACCAGTTTAACCCAAGTTTAATAACCCAATTAAATAAACCTAAACCAAGTGGTTATTTTTCCCATTTAGTTAACTAAGTTATCAATTCTATCTTCCTTCCACCAATCAATCCATTCCTATTATAAAAATATTAGATCTCAGTCCCTAACCAATTTGTTTTACAATGATGGCTTAGGAATCAAAGAGGGTTTCAAGGGTTGATGCTCTATAAAAAAGCCTAGAAACCAAACCAGTTTTCTCCTCCATCTTCTTCTTCTTCTCCTCCTCCTTCACTGCCTAGCTGAAACCAAGGTCCCAAGTTCTCCGTTTGTGGCCAGAGATTTTGCCGAAACCCTGATGAAGCTTGGGATGTCACCATAGAAGTCATCCTCCCCAACACTAGTGATTAACATCATCCCTGTTAAGTCCGTGAAAATCCTTTGTTTCATCATCTAAACCTCTATTTCTTTCTACTATTGGGAAATTCGGCCATCAGGGTTTGCAATTGGATCAAGTGAAGGGTTGGGAAGCTTTGCCATAGATCCTCGATCGGAACTCTAACTCCGGTCGGTGCCATCATCCACTGGATAGCCATAGGTGAGTTAGAGCTTGGATTACTCTGTTCCATTCTTTCTCTTCAACTAGTAGATAGGGAAGCCATGAGAAGTTTGGTTAGAATTGGGTGTATATGAATCTAGTGAGTTTGGTTAGAATTGGGTATATATGAATCTAGTGTGTCTTTGGTTAGGAAGACAAATGTCTTCTTGCTGGGTTAAACTGAACCCAATTTAATTGGGCTGGGCATGGCTTAGAAAATTTAAGGTTCAGAAGTAATGGATTGAGTTACCTTGAACCAGATTGAACCAAACCCAACCTGAGACCCTTTTGCTGGTTTTGATCTTGATCTAGTTCTTGAACTAGTCTGATCTTATTGAAAAATTGGAACTATAATTGAATCAGGACCAAATTCCGGAAACTAGTAGACAATTAAAAACAAAAGTTAGTGTACTAAGTTCTTGAAATCGGTTCAATCAGTGAACCAAAGTTCAACAAAAGTAGTAAACCAGGTTTTTTTTTAAAGTTGGATCAATATAAGCAAATTAAGTGTCAATTTATGATTAATTGAAATAGGTTGAGTTAATTTGGTATAGGTTTGATCTAATTAAACCCAACCTGAGTCCTAATTGCTAAGTGGGCTTGATTTAATCCTTTGAACCAACCTGATTTCCTCGGAACCAGTAGATCTGAACCAAAAAAAAAAATGATTGCTGAATTAAATCCATTAATCTCAGTGAACGAGAAATTTAATGGATTTAAATAACCTGAACCAAAAAAATTTAATTAATGAAGTAAGTTCTGTTATGTTTAATTAATGTGGAACCAAGCTCACTTGAGCTTAGGCATATGTAGTAAATAAAGCGAGCTTAACAGGGATATTTTCATAATTTTATTGATAGTAACTAGTAACATTAGAAAACAAATAAATCTTAAGTAAAGATAGTTAAGCATAGGTCAGCAATCATTGAGATAGAGGAGTATAGTGGTAATTTTCAAAATATAGGCAAAAAGGGCATAATGATAACTTTATTTAATTATGAATTTTAGTGAATTAATTAATTAATTATGTTTAATTATCAGTGATCGGTGATCAATTTGATTTGATTGAGGAGATAAATTGGATTAGTGATCCAAAGTATGAGTTTTACATTTATTATTATGCAATATGTTTCATGTTTTATATGTTTGCATATATCATGGATTTGTTATTGAATTTCTCAGTATATTTTAATTGTGCTCAATGGTTTATTTGTAGAGTTGTTTATATATTATGGTATATTATTTGGTTATAAAATGGTTTTAGCTTTGACTTGAAATATACAAGTATGATATGTTGAGAAATATTATTATAGTTATAATATGGTTATAGCTTTATACGCATGTGGGCTAGTCACCGAAATGTATATCTGACGTTTATTATTGGACTAGGCTAACGGCACTGAGAAAGAACTGAAGGCTGAGAGCCAGTGTAAAACCAGTCATAAACTGTTGATTGAGCTTAATACGTTGGACACTAGAATAAGAACCAACCTGTGTGTACTTATATCACTATATTAGGTTGCTAGACATGCTAACATGAGGTTGTCAATGCATATCTTTGGTATGTGGATAGTTGTAATGTAAATATGGATATGTTGATGATTTTGATATTTGGTGTGACTTATATTAGTGTTTATTTGGTCTTATGAATTTGCAGCTAGTTTCATGGACATGTTATGCTACTTTTTGTAAAAATTTATTTTATTATATAATCCGTTCTGAATTTTTTTGACATATATTCATAATGGTATATGTAAAATTTTATCGAGTCTTTTAGCTCATTATCGTTATTATCATGTTTTAGAGGATAATGATGACGCTTATCTATTAAATTCAAACTTCAGCATTGAGCATTAGAAGTGAAATTAGTATATACTTTTCTTATATCATTTAATATTATAGATCCTGATATGTATTTAGAGATTCACATTTAGATTTTTATGTAATAGTATGATTTCTCCGACATTATTTTAAGATATATAAGATTTAACTTTTGCTCGATGGTTTAGACATATGCAACGAAGACCTTTAAATGCTTCAGTTAAAAGATGCTTCAGTTAGAAAGAGTAATCTTTTAACAATATATGGTAAGGATAAAGGTAAAGATAGACCTAAACTAACATAAATAAAAATAATTAAAAAAATATAACTATTTATAATTTGAATGTCGATTTAGTCCTGAATATAGTAAGTGAAGAGAGCATATTCATGTAGCCGACCCATGTAGTTGCGTAAAGGCTTAGATGAGTTGAGTTGAGTTGTATAAGACTTAACTTTTGCATATGTTTTCATGATATTACTTACGTTAAGGTTTAACAGACTTTGCGTGCTCCTAGGGTTCATTGTAAAAGTATGCGGCCATCTTGATTTCTCAGCTTAGTCGTTTCATGATACATACAGCAATCTGTCAGGAGAGAGATCAAAGATCCCTCAATTACGAGAAAGTAAAGCAAAAAAAAATCTTTCCAAATGAAATTTCCTAGTCTATAATTAATACGAATAAACCAAGAGAAAGATTAGAACTAACCCCGTGGGAGGGTTTGGCCCTGTCCTTCTTGGAGATTACTCCAATGCATTTGAGCTCCGCGTCGATCACCGGAAGGCCCGACACGACCTCAAAGTGGTGATCGATCTCCTCCAGCGTCTGCTCGGCCGTCGCCGTCCGGATCTGTCTCGACATGACTTCCCGCAACAACGCCGTCGGCTTCAACTGTCAACCAACAATCAGAACGAATTCAAGAAGTAGGAGAAGAAACAAAAGCGAAGATGAAGACCGTGTCGCTGATGATTTGGGTCTCGAGGTAAGCGCGGAGGTCGTCGTAGCTGAGGAGGGAGAAGTTCTCCGGCCACTCGCCGGAGATGATGCCCTCCGCGTTCTCGTCCATCGCCGGACGGAGGTCGTCGGTCGACGAGGACGCCAGCGCCAAGACCGATCTGACGCTCTTGGACCGGATCGTAGCGAGCGGCTTCCAAGCCACACCATTTCTGGCGGCCGGATCGCTTATAACGACCGTGGTGGTGGGGAGAATTTGGGGGTTTTGTGCGGGAGAGGGAGGAAGAGAGTTCCCTGGAGAGAGCTGCAAGAAGCCATCGTCGACACCGCTTACCTGCCTGCCTTCGTTCAGGTGGAGGAGAGCTTGGAGGAGCGGAGTAGAGCGAAGAGTGGAGGTGAGCTTTAGATAGATCTTTGATAAATTCAAATTATTTATTCAATAAATTAGGAGGAAAAAAGATGGATGGATAGATTTGAACTGATGGGTATTGGAGGTGATGATGGGCGGTTGGAGGTGACGAGTGGCAACGCGACGACGGGATGATGAAGAGGGACCGTGGATTGGAACGGTGCATGGCACAAATGACAGGTGTATGAACTATAAACCGTTTCGAATTCTAGCAGCGTCCACAATCAGTCAGCTGGAACGCAAGGGAGATTAAAATTTGGCGAATCCGACGGCTTGCATGACATATTGCTTCACATCGCTCCGCTCTCCAGCCGTCAAGTCCAACAAGCTAGTGCCGGCTCATTGGCCTTTTAAAAAATCTTCGATTTCCTCCGCCAATCACGATTATTCCCTTACTGTGCGGCAATTATGATCAAATGCCCGTTTGATATTTTCTTTAACAAACCAATCAAAATGCCTTTGCGTTGCACGATTATCAAGGAAATCTCACATAATCATAGAGAAGGACGCGTTCGAAGATGACCGTGGGTGAGAATGGGTCGGCGGCCCGTCCATGTTATATCGAAAGGAAAAGACCTTCAACACTGCATTCGGCGCAGTAATTTTATATAAACTGTATCATATATATATATATATATATTATTTATTTATTTATTTATTTATTTATTTATTAAAAAATATTAAATATTATTTAGTTTTACAATTATGATATCATAATTATAAAATTATAATACCCATTCAGTAAGCCAAAAATAATTACGATACTCAGTTATAAATTTATAACATCGTAGTTATAAAATTACGATATTCATTCAGAAAACGTACATAAATTTAAAAAAATTAAACAGATATTAATGCATTAAAATTTAAGATGGCATTCGAGTTATAAACTTAGTAGTTATAAAATTAAGATACCCATAAGAAAGTTAAAAAAAATTATGACATCTCAGTTATAAATTTATGATACCGTAGTTATAAATTTATGATACCGTAGTTATAAAATTATGATATCCATTTAGAAAATGTGTCTGTACATAAATTTCAAAAAAAAACTGAACAAGTATTAATGCACGTTACGTCAAAATTCAAGATGACACACTTAAGACCATAGTTATAAAATTATTAGAAAGCTAAAAAAATTACTACATCCTAGTTGTAAATTTATAACACCGTATATATATATGACACTCATTCAGATGTTCACTGCAGCCTATACATAAATTCAAAAAAAACTAAAAAGGTATTAATGCATGTCACGTCAAAATTTAAGATGGCATTCTTGTCACATCGTATCAAGCCATGTAGGATTCATGTGGACCAATAAGAAGGGACGGTGTAACCCACATAGGACTTGCTGCATCGGAGGTGGTGTACAAAGACTTTTCCATCCGAAAAATATCAGACTCAAAGTTAAATTTTTAGCCCATAAAATTGTGTCGAGCGATTAAAAACCCCTTCTTCGTTTCATTTGTGCCACCTTCAACTAGAAATGGGCACTGAGCCATGCTTGGCATGGCACGGCCTAGGCCCATCGGGCCGATCAAAAAAATTGACCATGCCCGGTATGGTCCGTTAAAAAAAATTTGCCATCCGGCATGGCTTGCAGCCCATTTTGGGCTGGATTGTGCTGGGCATGGCATGGCACGAGCCATGCCAGGCACGTTAGGCACGGCCTACCAACTAATTCGTTGTTCCCCACGTAAAAAAAAGTAAAAAAAAAACATCAATCCCCGTCTTCCTCTCCACCTCTCCGATTCTTTGTTCCCTTTCCCCCACTCGCTCGCTATGCCGGAGAACCTCCTCTTCTTCGACAACAACGATGACAACGGCTTCGGCGACTTCAAAATTCGCCATCGCCACTTCGCCACTGCCACCCTCTCTTCCGTGGCACACACCCCCGTCGCTGCCGCCGAAGCCCGAAGGAGGACGACTAGGGTGACTTCATCATCAGCCCGCCCGGATCCAATGCCTCCTTTCAGAACTGGTCGTTCCCCTTCGATGCTTTCCCTAATGTCTCCTCTCCCGGCCCGATCGTCGTGCCTCAGGACTCGTCACCCGCCGGCAAGGCATGGGATAAGGTCAGGGGAGCGATTCTGCTCTCTATATTCGGAGATGAGGAGGTGGAGGAGCCGAAGCCCTTGGAGCCTCCCATCCTCTTTGGCTCGGGTTTTTTTTATGGCCCAAGCCCTTGTGGGCCGTGCTGAGCGGGCCATACCGTGCCAGCCCAGGCCTAATGGGCCGTGTCGGCTTGGTCCATGGGCCAGATTTTTCAAGCCTGATATGGTCCCTTTTAAAGCACGGCCTGGTATTGCAACAATCGGGCTATGCCAGACATAGCCCGGTTCGTGCCAAGCTGGGTCGGGCCATGAGCGGCCTGGCCCAGTGCCCATCTCTACTTTCAACCTATGGAAAAGACTTTGTACACTGCATTCGGTGCAGCAAGTCCTACGTGGGCTACACCGTTCCTTTTTATTGGTCCATATGCCCATTAAAAAATGTTAAGACAACTTTACGACATTCTGAAGGAAAAAATTATGACACCCAGTTTTAAACTTACAACACCGTAGTTATAAATTAAGATACCTGTTTAGAAAGTAAAAAAAAATTACGATACTCTAGTTTTAAACTTACGACACTATAGTTATAAAATTAAGACACCCGTTCAGAAAACAAAAAAATATATATTTAAGTTATAAATTTACGACATCGTAGTTATAAAACTATGACACCCACTCAGAAAATGTGTTTGTACACAATTTTAGAAAAAAAAATGTCTGACATGCATTCATACTCATTCAGCTTTTTTTGGAATTTGTGTACAGACACATTTTCTGAGTGGGTGTCCTAATTTGATAACTACAATGTCGTAAATTTACAACTGGTATGTCGTAATTTTTTTAACTTTCTTAATGGGTGTCTTAATTTTATAACTACAGTGTCGTAAGTTTAAAACTAAAATGTCATCTTAAATTTGACGTGACGTGCATTAATACACGTTCAGCTTTTTTTTGGAATTTGTGTAAGACACTTTTTCTGAATGGGTGTTGTTGAGGGGTAAAATCGCCATTGCATTGATAATCGTGCAAGGGGTTAGGATCAGCCCTGCCTCCCACTCGCTGTGTGGTGCCCGCAAGAAATGAACCAACCATTATGCCTCGGTCCTAGTCCGAGCCATTCCTATGCCTCGGCCTGCCCGAGCGATCCATATAGCTCGGCCTGCCCGAGCGATATCCATACCTCTGCGGAACCACAATGACTGAACGAGGATCCACATAGGCAATCATGCCTATACTACCAGAAACGGCCTGGAGCCTATATGATCGCTAAATCTCCAAGCATCGGATAGCCCTCTCAGCCATCGATCCTCTAACTAACAAGATACGGATCCTACCGGCCTCACAACAGCCTGATTCGAATCAGCCTCCAATCCCAACAACTTCCATACCTCCTATGATGCGCCCAAAGAATCAGGTGATCACCTATAAATAGGACAGTCATATATTCTCTAAGGTAAGAGAGGCATTCTTGATGCATTCTTATCACCACTTTCATTCTATTTCTGCTCATCCCTTTCCGCCATTAACGCTCTACTTGGAGCCCCCAAAAGGCCACCCTGGAGGGACTCTTCAGCGAGAGCCTTCTCCCCATATTTATTCGTTGTTGATCTCTGCTGACTTGAGCATCGGAGGGTCTTCCGTAGAGGGCCACCCCCAACACCTCTCACGTGAGGACTGTTTTGCAGGTCCGCCCAGGAGGGAGCCCAACCTGAAGCTTGACCGTGCCCGAGTCGGAGGACGAATTCCAACAACAACAAATTGGCGCTAGAGGAAGGGCCCTCAAGTCCCATAAACTTGAAAACAAGGAGATAAGGATTTCGACCTTGAAGAGAACCCCTCTAATGGCTAATAGAAGAAAGGCTACTTCTGAAGCCTGCGACTAGGTTGCCTCCCAAAGACCTAATCTGGTGAGCAGTGTGGCATCGCCGCCGCCAAGAGTCTAGACTCCATCGCCACCAGCGGCCCCAGTGACCCAGGACCAGTTTGTCACACTGGTCCAGCAGGTCCAGGCTCTGACCCATCTGATTCAAGGATGCCACGAAGCTCCCCATCCAGCTGCTCCTGCTCTGCACCTTCCTGAGGAGGCCGCGGCCCCCATTCCCCCAGTGATCTTTTCTTCCGGTCCGCATAGAGTCGCGGACCCCCCTCATCATCCTAAGGGAGCTGGACCAACTCCGTAGGAGGCCCGCGATAAGGAGCTCCCTAGATCTTGGCGGGCCTGGTCCCTCTCTCCGATGTTCTCTCACCACAACTCGACATCGTCTCCACATTCTCCTCGCCCAGCTCCTCCTGCTTCCTGAGGAGGAGATCCGCCGACAGATCCGAGAGATGCGCCAGGAGTTGGATGCTGCCAAGTAGGCCCATCCGCTTCAACATAAGGCGGAGCAGGGCATTCCCTTCTCCAAGAAGGTCATGGGGGAAGTGATTCCCTCCCATGTCAAGCTGCCCGCCATCAAGCCTTATCACATATCCTCCGATCTCGACGACCACCTCAATAGCTTTTGGTCGATCATGATGTTCCATGGGGCATTAGATGCGATTCTCTGCCGCGCCTTCCCCTCCACCCTTAGAGGGTCCGCTCGAACCTGATTTAATGCCTTAAAACCAGGTTTCGTTGGCTCATTCGACGAGCTGAGTCACCTCTTCATCAGCCAGTTCATCAGCAGCCGCCGTCACCGGCGGAGATCTGATTTCCTCTTCGAGGTTAAGAAGAGAGGGGGAATCCTTGAAGAACTATCTTAGTCGATTTAACACGGCCATGCTAGAAGTGGATCACCTTAACTATGAGGTGGCCATGTCCGCCCTAGCGGGCGGAGTGTTAAAGGAGAGTGACTTCTACCTGGCGTTGGAGGTCAGTTACCCTCCAAAACTCTCCGATATGATGGCCCTCGGGACAAGTATGCCAGAGTCAAGGAATCGCGGAGGACCCGCCGCGCCAAGCTGGCAAGAAAGAAGGAGTCCAAGGGTTCGGACAAATACCGATCTGTCTGTCAGCTAAGCCTACCTCGCCACCAAAGGGTTCCTCCGCCGCTGCCAAGGAATCGCACCCAGAGCCCGCCTAGGAGGTTCACCCCGCTCACTGCCCCAAGGGCACAGATCCTCATGGAGATAGAGCACCAACTCCTTCGACCGCCTCCTCTCTGAGGGAATGCGATCCGGAGAGACCCCACCAAGTACTGCCGCTACCACCAGGACCATGGCCATGACACCAAAGAATGCTGGCAGCTGAAGAATGAAATCAAAAGGCTCATCCAGCGGGGCAGACTGAACCAATTCAGGAGAGCGCCCGAGCCAAGAAATAGGGGTGACCGCTAGCTCGAATCTCAGCAGCCTCCTCCAAATCCTCCGATTATCGGCCACATCAATGTGATCAAGGCAGTCTGTGGTCCATCGGGCCGGCGAGATGATGAAGAAGATTCGGCACCATAGAGCACGGACGGATGAGCTCTCCTTCTCTGATGATGACCTCCAGAAGATACAGTTCCTACATGATGATGCATTGGTTGTATCTCTCAATCTAAACAATTATGATGTAAGCCGAATTCTAATTGATAGTGGGAGCTCTGTCAATGTTCTATACCTCGATGTGTTTGTGAAAATGAAACTACTCATAGAGAGTCTCCGAGCCGTGGACTCCACCGTAATGGGGTTCACCGGCGATGTTGTTACGACCTTGATGGTCAGAGCGGGAACTTGGCCATGTGTTGCCACTGTTCACACAGATTTTCTGGTGACCAAGCTGCGGTCGCCCTACAACGCGATCTTTGGGAGGCCCAGCCTAATGTCCTTTAGAGCTGCTGTCTTCATCCCGCATATAGTCATGAAGTTCCCTACCGAGCAGGGAATTGGGGTAGTTCGAGGAAGCCAGGCTATGGCTCGGCAATGCTTTGTCACTAGCCTTCAGTCCAAACTGCCCGAGGTTGACGGGCTGGACGCTCGGAAGGATTTTGCCGAGTATTGAGGAGAGCCAGCCGAAGAGCTGGAGGAGGTACCGCTGAACAAAGCCCGGCCCGATCGAACTATAAAGATCGGGTCACTGTTGAAGGGGAAACCACGGCTGGAGCTGATCGACTTTCTCCGAAAGAATGCTGATGTCTTCGCCTGGTCTACTTCTGATATGCTGGGGATCAGCCCAGACATCCTCGTCCACCGTCTCAATATGGACGAGATGTCCTGGTCCATTAAGCAGAAGAAAAGGAGCTTCGCCTCCGAGCGACAGAAGGCTATTGAGGAAGAAGTCGACAAGCTTATCAAGGCAAATTTCATTCGGGAGGTAAACTATCCTAGCTGGATGTCAAATATTGTTATGGTGAAGAAGTTGAACGGCAAGTGGCGGATCTGCATCGACTTCACCGACCTCAACAAAGCATGCCCGAAGGATAGCTTCCCTCTCCCCCGAATCGACCAGCTTGTAGATGCTACTTCGGGTCACCAGTTGCTGGCCTTCATGGATGCCTATTCGGGCTACAACCAAATCCAAATGGCACCCGAGGATGAAGAGAAGACCGCCTTCATAACCGACCGAGGTACTTATTGTTACCGTGTCATGCCTTTTGGTTTGAAAAATGTAGGTGCTACTTACCAAAGGCTAGTTAACAAGGTCTTTAAGGAGTAGATCGGCCGTAATATGGAGGTGTACGTCGACGACATGCTGGTCAAAAGCAAAGAAGCATCCCAGCATATTGAGGATCTCTCAGAGAGCTTCGCGATGCTCCAAAAATATCGCATGAAGCTCAACCCAACTAAGTGTGCCTTCGGCATCAATTCTGGGAAGTTTCTAGGCTTCATGGTTTCCCAACAAGGCATTGAGGCTAATCCACAGAAGATCCAGACCCTTCAGCAAATGGCGCCTCCAGCGTCCGTCAAGGAAGTTCAACACATGACTGGGAGGATCGCGGCACTCAACCGCTTCATGGCTCGATCAGCCGAGATATGCCTCCCTTTCTTCAAAGCTTTCTGATCAGCTAAGAATTTCCAATGGTCTCCCGAATGTTAGAAATCGTTCGAGGACCTCAAAAGGTATCTCGGCTCTCCACCCCTCCTCAGAGTCCGAATCCGGGGGAAATGTTGTTCCTGCACTTAGCAGTCTCGGAAGGCACCATTGGCTCAGTATTGGTCAGAGAAAAGAACAAGACCCAAAAGTCGATCTATTATGTCAGCAAACTGCTCTGAGATGCTAAGACAAGGTACACCCGGATCGAGAAGTTGGTTCTAGCCCTGATAACGTCGGTCAGGAAGCTACGACCATATTTCCAAGCACATTCTGTGACGGTCCTGACCAACCAACCCATCAAAGCGGTGGTCCATCGTCCAGAGACATCAGGGAGGATGACCAAATGGGCCGTCGAGCTAAGCGAGCATGACATCAGATACCAACCTCGCCCGGCCATCAAAGCCCAAGTTCTAGCTGATTTCCTCCTTGAATGCACTATCCTCAAGGATGGCTCCACTTCGGACTCCTCTGAGCATCTGAGATCCGATGCCCTGTGGCTGCTCCATGTTGACGGATCATTTAATGCAAATGGCTCTGGTGCTGGCTTAATCCTCACCAGCCCAGAGGGGGCGACCTTCGAATACGGCGTCCGCTTCTCCTTCTCAACCTCCAATAATGAAGCCGAGTATGAAGCTCTGCTCGCTGGACTCCGAATTACCCATGACCTTAAAGTGAAGAAGTTGAATGCCTTTACCGACTCTCAGTTGGTGGCTGGTCACGTGCGGGGCGAGTTCGAGGCTCGGGAGCCGAACATAATTTGGTATCTTCAGGAAGTGCAGGACTTACTTTCCCATTTCTCCAAGATCCGAGAATGCACGCGCCGATCTATTGTCCCGGCTGACAACCATGGAATCAATGGATTCCAAGCGAAAGTTTTCCCTAGAGATTCTGAAAAGCCCAGCATCGCGGAGGCTAACCGATGATGCAGGTCGAGGTTGAACCATCCTGGTTTGACCCCATATTTAAATATCTCAAAAAAGGGTCGCTCTTAGCTGACCGAAGGGAAGCAAGAAAACTGAAGTTGCAGGCCACCCATTATGTGCTGATCGATGATCAACTGTATAAGCGGTCCTTCTCCATGCCGCTGCTTAAGTGCCTTCGCCCATCTGAGGCTGATTATGCTATTCGGAAAGTGCATGAGGGAATTTGCGGCAACCACCTGGGAAGCCGATCCTTATACCACAAGGTGCTGCGCTAGGGGTATTATTGGCCCACCATGCAAAAGGATGCTGACGATCTCGTCCGAGCTTGCGACCCTTGTCAGAGGCATTCTAATATTCAGAGGCTCCCCTCCGCCAACTTGGTCCCTATTTCCTCTGCTTGGTGGGGAATTGATATCCTTGGCCCGTTTCCCCTCGCCACAGGACAGAGAAAGTTCTTATTCGTCGCCATTGACTACTTCACCAAGTGGGTCGAGGCTGAAGCAGTTGCCCAGATAACCAAAGCTTGGGCTAGGGATTTCGTGTGGAGATCCATTATTTGTCGCTTCGGCCTCCCGCATACCATCATCACCGATAATGGCAAGTAGTTTGATAATCCTAAGTTCAGAGAGTTCTGTGAGGAGCATGGAATCTTTCACCGCCTTACATCAGTCGGGCATCCGCAAGCCAACGGAGAAGCCGAAGTAACAGAAGCCCGAGGAAGATGGGCGAACGAACTTCACCACGTCCTATAGGCCTACCGCACCACCCAGAGAGTCCCCACAGGCGAGACTCCGTTCCGAATGGCCTTCGGCATAGAAGTCATCATCCCCATGGAGATAGGTCTCCCCTCTCCACGGGTGGAGAGCTACTCGGAGGAGACTAACGACGAACAGCTCTGTACCAACCTCGACCTGATGGAAGAAATTAGGGAGAAAGCTCGGATCAGAGTTGCTACCTATCAACAAAGAGTGGCTCGCTATCATACCTCCAGAGTTAAAGGGAAATCTTTCTCGCTCGGTGATCTTGTCCTCCGAAAATCCTCCGTCTCCAAACCACTGGAACAAGGAAAGCTGTCTCCAAACTGGGAAGGCCCCTATCAAGTGGCGGAAGTCATTGGTCCCGGTACCTATAAGCTCCAGGATCTGAACGGGAAATCTATTCCCCGGACATAGAATTCAGACAATCTCCGCATATACTACCAGTAGGGTATGCTTTCTATAGACTTGCCATGTTTACAGTTTTGGCATCTTGTTTCAATGATCCGCGGCATGATCGCTACAATCATTTTTCCGAAAAGTCATAATGAAAAACAGATGTTGCTTACCAATTCTCGGCACGACCAAGCTGCCTTCTTGAGCAGGAAATCTCCGTACCTTGGCTGGACCGAGTCCTATTCCACAAAGACTCGGTATGGCCGAGCACTCCCGGTACGCCCGGAGGCCAAGCTAAATCTCCATACCTTAGCTGGGCCGAGTCCTATTCCATAAAGACTCGGTATGGCCGAGCACTCCTGATACGCCCGGAGGCCAAGCTAAATCTCCGTACCTCGGCTGGGCCGAGTCCTATTCCACAAAGACTTGATATGGCCGAGCACTCCCGGTGTGCCCAAGGCCAAGCTAAATCTCCATACCTTGGCTGGGTCGAGTCCTATTCCACAAAGACTCGGTATGGCCGAGCACTCCCGGTACGCTCGGGGGCCAAGCTAAATCTCTGTACCTCGGCTGGGCCGAGTCCTATTCCACGAAGACTCGGCATGGCCGAGCACTCCCAGTACGGCTGGGAGCCAAGTGATCTGCAAGCCTTTGACCGGATTCGGGCAGCTTACAAGCCCCGGTTGGGCCAAACGGTGTAAAAGGCTTTGGCTGGATTCGGGCAGCTTACAAGCCCCGGTCGGGCAAAACGACATAAAAGCCTTTGCTGGATTCGGGCAGCTTACAAGCCCCGACCGGGCCAAACGGCGTAAAAGCCTTTGGCCGGATTCGGGCAGCTTACAAGCCCCGACCGGACCTAACGGCGTAAAAGCCTTGGTCGAATTCGGGCAGCTCACAAGCCCCTGCCGAACCGAGTGATCTCCAAACATCTCCGAACTTCGGTAGGCCCGAGCAATGTTCCCCACGCCATGGCGCCACCAAGTATACGCTCTACGGTTCCTAAAGCCTCGTCATGCTCGAGTAGCTTCCCAAAGCTTTGGCCAAAGCCGAAGTGCGTCTCTTATTAACAAATAAGCAATCCCTCTCTCTACCCATCAGCATAGTTGTGTAAGTCTCTCCTCCTTAGGGAAAGACCCACTTAGCTCCTTTCTATCGGACCGCGCCTACCTTGTGAATCGGCAAGGTCTCTCTCTGACTTAATCAGAGACCAGTTTCCTCCTCTGAAGGGGGTCAAACACTATGAAAATGCCTAGCGAAGGCAGTGCTACCCAAACACAATCGAAGGTTTATAAGCCGAGCATGAGTCGGTACGCCTAAAACAAATAAGACTGCATGGTCACGCCAAAAGGAAAAGCAGACATTTGAAAAAAGGAAGAATAAAAAACTTTCTTTATTCTGTTAATCGATAAAAAATACAACCTCTAAAGAGGCATTACAAGCGCACTACAGCGCAGGAAGTAAAAATAGATGAATTAAAAAGCAACTTCAGCCTTTAGTGTCGCTGCAGCATCCAAGAAATCAGAGAAATCATACGACTCTAGTTGAATCGCCGATCCCTCGGACGGACAAGCCAAAAGACCCAAACTGGGCCGAAGACCTATGGATGCCGATGCTGAGGGCTCCTTCCCCCTATAGTGGGATGTTGGGCTGCTAGCCGCTGCCCAGAGACATAGACATGGTACCAGCAGACCAACACCTCCCCTCATATTGGATCCCTCAGTTCATCCTGTGAGGGGAGGGGAAGTTCATGCAACCCATGGGGACTGCGTGTGCCTTGCATTTCTGGTTGTCCCCATGACGAACCACAAAGGACACACAGGAAGCGCATACGTGCGCTCCCCATATAACTTATGTGGGCTTCCTATGTGCTCTCCATATGACCTCCAAGAATTCCTCCCTTGAGGACTGCTCGCTCTTCAGTAGCTTCTTCATCACCCCAGCTATCTGGGACGGACCAGCTTTCAAAAGGAAAGCTCGATCTCTCCACTCTCGACTTCAACGAAACGGATGCCATGGAAGCCTTTGCAAGTCACGGAAAGGAAGAGCCTTGGGAGATAGCCTAGCATGGCCCACTCTTCCCATTTTATAGGAAAATGGACCAGGAGCGTTCATTAAAGTGGAAAGCCCTGGGATTCAAAATGCCCTGGCCACGCTACCATGTGGCGGTTCAGGATAAAAGAACGCCTTTCAGAGCACGCCAAGCGCATCCCTCAGGTCATTATGGAAGGCAGAAGATCTTCCCACAATCTCGAATCGAGAGCCTTAAATGTGGAAAAACCGCCTGCATATCTCCAAGATATGGACGAGCCTGGGAAATCCCCATTGAAAAAGACGTCCCCCAATGAAAGCTGGATGGTTGTCGCCCACGTAAAGCCAACTCGCCTTGAAAAAGATAAAGCATTGGCAGAGCAATAAAAAGGCGCAGAAGCTAAGTACTTCTCAATAAAGACACACCGATATCTCCTGCTTCGGCCTGAAGCCGAACCATCTTTTATATTTTGGGCTAAACCGAGACATTGCTTTTTGCTTCGATTCAAAGCCGGGATAGTCTCCTTACTTCGGAAAAAACCAAGGTAACTCTTTTTGATTCGGTAAAAACCGAACGTTCCATAATTCCCCGGTCCAAACTGGGATAGCTACTCTCGCCCCAATGGTAACAGGACATTCCTTATGCTTCGGCAAAACCGAGCGATATACTACACTCCGACTGGAATTTATAAGTTTCCCTTACCTCGGCAAAAACGGGGATATCATACCTTAGTCTCAACAAGATCACCAGAGATCTCCCAAGGGGATGTTTCGTTCGTAAGACTCACATGATGAGAACGAACATTTCAAAGATGGCAGTGAACACGAAAGTTGCAAAAATTCTTTTTATTCATCATAAATAGAAAAACAAAAAGAAAGGAAAAAAACACATGAGCCCTCATTGGGGCTTATCATCTCCACCAAGCGCTGTCGAGCTCTCATCGCGCCACAAATTTAGTTCGACGGTAAGAATAGCAATTTGTTGCTGGAGAGTCGCTACTTGCCCTTCCAGCTGACTGTTGATCCGACGAAGGAGCTCGTGCTCCCTCGTAGAGACGGCCAAGTATTCTTCGACCATCTTCTAGAGTCGGTCGCGCTCCGCGAGCATCAACAACAGGTCCTCCCTATTGATAGTTACCGGAACGCAACTCCAATGGGGGCTCCCTCGCGGAGGGGCCTGCCCCCCGTGGCCATCATCGCCATTACCTGGCGCTCCATTAGACCCCCCCCTTCATTTTCAGAAGCCATTCTACTATCCTAAATTTCGAGAGGTCAATAGGAGAAGTGATAAACGATGGCATCCCCCCATCCGTATTTAAACTACTTCTAGCAGGTATTTCGATCGCCTAAGCTATTGATTCCAATGTCACTATCACGGAAACTCACCACGCGTCACCGCCTTGGTGGGCGCTCGCAGGAAACAAAGAGTTGCGCCCCCTCGCCAAAGAGGATCAATAAATAGCAATGAGGCGCTCGAGAGGTGCCCCCATCTTGGAATCAGACTCCCTTCGATCTACCGAAGCTCACGTAGCTCCTTAACTTCAAGCCTCAGCCTGGATGCTTCGTCGAGGGCAACCTAATGCAATCCCCTCGCCTTCACCAAGTTCTCGTTGGCGACGTCCAGAACTCGTTCGAGTTTATCATACGCCTCCGCTAGCAATCGGAGCTCGGCGCTGACTCCCTCAGCCTGGACACTGGCCCCTGTTGCCAGGATTAAATGCCAACATGGTGCCCTGGTGATCAAAGCGCTCTGTGAAACAAAACACAAGTAAGAAAGCGCTGCAAATAGGAATGGTGCTGCTTCGACTTTGCTTTCCCCCAAAAGAAACCACTTCAAAGGGAAGATAAGGCATCTCAGCCGAGGTACCCGGAACCGCCATCGCATGCACCGTGAAAATCAGGATTTGCTACGTGGCACTTCCCCGACCGTTGTCCCTAAGAAACGACGGATCCGTCTTGCAAGGGCAGGGCGGCCACGCGACATTAATTAGGGCATCATTACACATGCTGTCAAGTCTAGATCCCTCCATCTGGATTGTGCCACCTGGGGCTATGCTCCCAACGCCCGAACCTACGCTTTGAACTAGGGAGTGGGGGGCATGTGTTGAGGGATAAAATCAATATTGCATTGATAACCGTGCAAGGGGTTAGGATCAGCCCTGCCTCCCACTTGCTGCACGGTGCCCGCAAGAAATGAACCAACCATTATGCCTCGGTCCTAGTCCGAGCCATCCCTATGCCTCGGCTTGCCCGAGCAATCCATATAGCTCGGCCTGCCCGAGCGATATCCATACCTCTGCGGAACCACAATGACTGAACGAGGATCAACATAGGCAATCATGCCTATACTACCAGAAACGGCCTAGAGCCTATATGATCGCTGAATCTGTTGGGAATTGTATCCTAAAGCCAATCATTTGATGATTGTGCTGATGTAAATTGTATATAAATTGATATATTAATAAAGTTATTTGGCAGTTTATTCATTACAAGAACATCTTCTTAATACTCCTAAAAGTAATGAAGCCCTTAGGATCTTCCTCACGATAAAGAAGGATTTATCTTAGAAGGTCCTTAAAAGAGTTCGCGACCAAATGATACTATGATAGGGCCATAGTACTATCAATTATAGGACGTTGTATATCATATTTGTTGGTTATCCTCTTAACCAAGGAGTGTAGAGACACTGATATGACATACAGGTGAAAGTGTAGGAGTACATTTCATCGAACGTGACTCATTTCTGGATACTCTGCTGTCAAGAGTTAATCCAAGAAGATATATGTATAAGTATCCTTCAGACCTGAAGATCACAACCAGTGGCTTACAAGCAACTCATTGTACTTAGGTGCCGGACCACCTGGATTTCTAATCCAGCTACGAAAGGTTACTAGGTGCAGTCAAGTACTTGTGGTAGTCAGTTATGGATCAAGATGGAATTTGACCTATCCCATTAAAAGGAGAAATGCTTGTGTTTCAATTTAGCAAGACCTTGGCCAAGGCACTTCATGTGAAAGTCACATGATCACTAAAGTTGAAATCACTTTATGATTTGCTATTTAGAGTTGACAGGCTCTTAAGCCATCCTTAGCATTTATGGTTAAGAGGATGAATTATACGGTAACTATTTCTTAGGGTTCTTGGAGTTTGCTCGGCAACTCTTCGACCTATCCGGACGTTGGGTTCCATTGCTAGATGGGCACATCGATTAGTATAGAAAGTTGTTTCTATGCTACCGACTTAGGTTCGAACCTAGAGAGTCACACGCATAGAAGTTTCCTAGGATGATCTATTTGCTGATCAATGATTGAGAATCATATATGATTTAATTAATCAATTTGATTGATTGAATTATCTCAATTGGGTTAAGTACAATTGAATAAGATTCAATTTGGTTTAAGTCTATTAGAAGGACAAGTCAATTTCAAATATTGATTTGAAATTAGACTTGATTTGAATTTAAATAGATTCAGGACTAGCCAAATTTGATTTGGGCTTGGACCATGATCTATGTGGGTTAAGTCAAATAAATTCATATCAGAACCCAAACCTCTCAAATATGGATCTCATATGATGAGATGGCTAAAATCTCATCTCATGAGATAGATTTTAATGCATGACATTTATTTACCGAACATCGGATTTATCCCTCGTCTCTTGGTTTTCTCCGAATGATGGAACTAAACCAAACGCCGCGACTCCTTGGTTTTCTCGAACGTCGGAATTAAACCAAGCACCGTGCCTTCGGCGTCTCTTTGCTTTTGCCAAACGACGGATTCTTAAATGTCAGAATTAAATATCAAGGCTAAATCGAGACTATAAATAGAGGGCATTCCCTCACCAGAGAACACAAAACAAAAAATAGAACAACAATACACGATTTATCATTGATTGTAATTCTAAATTATCGTGGATTGTAATTCTAAAATGTTAGAATAGAAAATCCTGGTGATTCTGGTGTTAGCGGAAGCCTGGTGGATCTTGGAGGAAGATTCAAGTGAGAGGATTCAAGATCAGCAAAGCTATTTTTCTGCGAGCTAGCACTCCCGGAAATCTGATCATTCGGGGCTTCGCGTGGACGATACTAGAGGCTGGACGATTAAATGGCTGCAGAGCAATAAGGATTTCCCTACTGTTCTTAAGGTAAGTGATTTGATCCCTAGATCTTAAGGCAGGCTTCAAGATAATAGTGTGACTAGTCATCTTGAAGATCAAGATATGATCTTGATGTTTTTATATGCATATTTTAGATCAAATGACCCTGAATATATAGGCAAAGATATGATCTTGATGCATATTAGATAGATTAATATGTAATCTTTTAATTTCCGCAATGATAATAGTTATCAATTTTAAAAATATGCATGCCTCGGAGACTATTTCTCTCTACAAATGGTATCAGAGCCATGGTTTCGTTAATGATCTAATTTATTGCATGTAAATTAATATTCTCATTAATTGTGTAATTATGGCTAAAACTTATCACAAGGCCATATGGTCACAGGTGGATTGAAAATCCGAATTACCCATTCAATGAGGTATTCTGTGATATATTGCTGTGCGATTGTTTTATCGTTGATGCTTTGTTTAAAAAAAATTTAAATTGTGCTTTGGCATCAAAACATAGATTACACACACTCTCAAAAGATATTTTATATTTGATACATATTGATGTTGTATAAAACCATAATATTTGCATGTTTAGTAAAAAACATAGATATGATATATGATGGCATGATATCTATGTTATAAAACATACAAATATTTATGAGAGTTTTATTTGAATGTCAAATATTAGTTCATAAATTTTTTTAGATATGATCTAAATATAGGAATTATGAGTAGTAACATTATGCTTGATTGAAATATATGACATGTTAACATGAAATATATTAATCATTTGGGTTAGCTAAATCGGGTCCATAAAGGGTTAGACTATAAGGTTTAAATCAACTGGACTAAAAGAGTATTTGTTCAAATCTAATTAGATTAGGTTAAGAATGATCTAAATCAAATAATAGTTGTAGTTGATCAAGTCCTTCTCTTTGATTAAACCAAATGGAAGTAGATTAGGCTCCGTGGTTGAGCATGAATCTATTAGATGGTCAAATCAGAATTGGTTAACCATATGATGTCAAGGTGGGATGGTAAGTTGCTCTAGGATCAACGATCGAATGGTTTTTAATTGGTAGCTACTCGTATTGATGCGTCTTTAACGAGTTAATGGCATATCCCTCCCATCGATCTCTCTCACCTGGTCATTGTGGTGAACCATTTATGATTCAGATCATTTACCTGATTCGAGTTGATCCATGCCTGTAAGGATATCAGTATGACTGATTTAGGTGCCACTTAACCTGACTTAATCTTGTTTCATTCTACAGATTTCATAGATTCAGTGGGAGAACTTGATTAGTCAATTTATCTTCATATTATTAAAATCTTCTAAAATTATTAGGTCCTTAAAATGAAATAGTTATATGATAACTAGATCATAGCCTCCCACTAAGGTGGATGATAATGAGTCTGATGTCTTGATAATCATTGGAGGCACTCCATGCCTGGTGCTTGTCAACCATCAGAATTATCATTCATTATATGATAAGTTAGCGTAACTATTAAATAAACAGTCAGGTGAGCCGAGCTTCACTCGGGCTTGGTTGTCTATTGATAGGTTACACTGATTATATCATTTAATGGTTGGACCTAACCAGAACTTTCAGTGGAGGCACTTCATGCCTGCTGAAGAGGTACATGGGGCAAAACTGAACACTAAGAATTGTTTGGGAAATAATTGGTTTTGAACCTACTCTTAGATGCATATGGGTTAGCCAAGCTTCACTTGGGCCTGTATGTAGTTTATGTAGATCTTAGTGCCCGCTAAAGAATTAAGAATAATTCTTTGAATTGGGGTGTAGAGGCTGCCAATTTGAACAAAATAGTGGGAGAATCTTTAGACTAAAGTCCAAGTCTTTAGACTGAATTAATTTATATACTAATAAACTTTAGTTTTTCCTTATGCAGAACATGGCCACTAATTTATCATTAAGGTCCCTATTGGATAGTGACAAATTGAATGGTTCCAATTTCAATAGCTGGTTTAGAAAACTTAAGATCATCCTTGAACATGAGAGGATTCTATATATTTTGAATAATCCTGCACCAAAGATACCTGATGCAAACACCCAAAGTTCTTAGAGAGACACTTATCAGAAGTGGCTCAATGATAGAACTAGCATGCGTTGTATCATGTTAGCGGCAATGAACGATGAATTCGATCGCCGGTTCGAGAATACTCAACCAGAAGAAATCATTCAAGCATTGAATGAATCTTTCGGCACACCCGATGATGTTGAAAGGCACAAGACTAGTTGTGCTATTTTCAATGCTCGAATGAGAGATGGATCTCCTGTCACTGATCATGTATTGTACATGATCGAGAAGATAGAACTCCTAAGCAAGCTCGGCTTTCCCTTACATGAGCAGTTAGAAAAAGATGCGATCCTGAATTCCTTGCCTCCATCCTTCCGACCTTTCCTTACTCATTTTTGAATGACAAAGCCTGTAGTCAACTACCACGGTTTGTTGGGGTTGTTACAGAACTTTGAGAAGGATAACCAGCTCTTTAAGGGTTTGGTTAATGTGGTTGAAGGATCTAAGGTAGGGCGTAAACCCTTTGCGAAAGGGAAGAAGAAAAAGAATAATAAAAGGGTGCAACATGCTAGGACATCTATAAGGGGTCAGATACAGAAGAAGAAAGTTGATAAAAGTCAAGCTGAATGCTTTCACTGCAAGATGCAAGGGCACTGGAAGAGGAACTGTCCTCTTTACATTGCCACACTTGATCCAAACAGGCCAAAGAAGAAAAAGGAGCAAGATGTTGCTCAACAAGGTATTTATATGATAACACATTGTAATTTTTCTATATATGATAATCAGACCTGGGTATTGGATACCGGGAGTCCTTTTAACATTTGCAATTCATTGCAGAGACTATAGGTCACCATAAGATTTGAGGACAATGAAAGATTTCTAAATGTCAGCGATGGAAGATTAGTTCCAGTACTGGCATTAGGAGTTCTTGAAATAGTTTTCAATAGAAATGTCATTATACTAAATGATTGTCATTTTTGCCCAACGTTCTTATTGAACGTAATTTCTGTAGGCCTTCTGGCCAAAAATAATTATGAAATTTTAATAAAGGATGTTACTTTGAATATCATTATGAATGGAGTCACTGTAATGACTGGGCATTTATCTAATGGCATTTATATATTATCACAGCCTGTGAATGTAGTGTACCAATCAAGTAAGCGCCCTAGAACAACTGATGTCACAGATATTTATCTTTGGCACCATCGGCTGGGTCATATCAACAAGAACAGATTAAACATGTTAACTCAGGAGGGCATCCTTCGAGTTGATGATTGTGAATTATTAACTACCTGTGAATCATGTCTTCTTGGTAAAATGATCAAGTCATCTTTTACTGAAAAAGGTGAAAGAGCCAAAGAGCTATTGGGTCTAGTACATACTGATGTATGTGGACCAATGAGCACTTGTGCCAAAGGTGGATACTACTACTTCATTACTTTTACAGACGACCTTTCTAGGTTCGGTTATGTCTATCTTATGCGACATAAATCTGAATCGTTTGAAATGTTCAAACTATATCATAAAGAAGTAGAAAAACAAACAGAAAAATGTATTAAGACCCTTCGATCAGATCGAGGAGGCGAATACATTTCCAATGAATTTATGACATATTTAAAGGAGAATGGGATTCTCTCCCAATGGACTCCTCCTGGAACACCGCAACATAACGGTGTGTCAGAAAGAAGGAATCGAACTCTGTTAGACATGGTTCGGTCCATGATGGGTTTTGCAAGCTTGCCAATATCATTTTGGGGATACGCATTAGAATCAGCTTGTCATATTCTTAATAAGGTTCCAAGTAAGTCTATTTCTAAAACTCCACATGAGATGTGGTATGGACATAAACCGGTTATTACCTATATGAGAGTCTGGGGGTGTCCGGCTTATGTGAAACGTGCAAAATCAGACAAACTTGAACCCAAATCTGACAAATATTTTTTCATCAGCTATCCGAAAGAAACAAAAGGATATTACTTCTACAATACTAAAGAACAAAAGTTGTTCATTAGTAATAGAGCAGTTTTTCTTGAAAAGGAGTTCCTTAGTGAAGGAACAAATAGCTCTAATGTTGAACTTGAGGAAGTTCATCAAGTAGAAGGAACAACACAAACCAGTGAACCCCTAGAATCTGAGTTGATTAGATCAAACTCAAAACCCATTTTAGATGCACCATTAAAGCGATCTGTTAGAGTACCACATCAACCGGACAGATACTTGGGTTTCTTGGTCCAGAACGATGATCCTGTTGAACTCGATGAGAACAACGAGGATCCAATCACCTATATGGATGCTATGCAAAGGACTGACTCTAATAAATGGCTTGATGCCATGAAATCCGAACTTGATTCCATGAAGAACAATAATGTATGAACATTAGTTGACCCACCCGAAGGGATAAAACCCATAGGGTGTAAATGGGTTTTCAAGAGGAAAAGAGGCGCAGACGGAAAGATAGAGACCTATAAAGCACGTCTGGTTGCCAAGGGGTATCGTCAACGTTATGGTATTGACTATGATGAAACGTTTTCTCCTATGGCAATGCTGAAATCCATTCGGATTATGCTAGCTATAGCAGCACACTTCGATTATGAGATTTGGCAGATGGATGTTAAAACTGCTTTTCTAAATGGTGATTTAGAAGAACAGGTGTATATGATACAGCCTGAAGGTTTTATATCTGAAGACGAGTCTAAAGTGTGCAGGCTACAGAAGTCTATTTATGGACTTAAGCAAGCATCAAGGAGTTGGAACATACGATTTGATAAAGTGATCAAATCTTATGGCTTTATTAATAATAAAGAAGAACCTTGCATTTATAAATGGGCTAACGATTTTGTTATTGTATTTCTTGTATTATATGTGGATGATATTCTCTTAATCGGGAATGATATCCCTGCATTACAAGGAATAAAGACATGGTTATCATCACAATTCTCCATGAAAGATCTGGGAGAAGCATCATACATCCTAAGGATGAAGATCTATAGAGATAGATCTAAGATGATGCTAGGTTTATCCCAATCTACGTACATTGACACAGTGCTAAAGAGGTTTAGCATGAAGAATTCCAAGAAAGGCTATCTTCCGATAGGCCATGGAATTCATCTTTCTAAGAAGGATTATCCGACAACTCCTAATGAAAGAGAACGTATGAGTCAAATTCTATATGCTTCGGCAGTAGGATCAATTATGTACACCATGACATGTACAAGACCAGATGTGGCATAATCACTAGGAGTAGTGAGTAGATACCAATCTGATCCAAGAGAAAAACACTGGCAAGTTGTTAAGACAATCCTTAAGTATTTGAGAAATACTAAGGACCAGTGGTTAGTCTATGGAGAATCTGATTTGAAACTTATTGGATATACTGATTCCAGTTTTCAATCAGATCATGATGATAGCAAAAGTGTATCGGGTTTCATGTTTATCCTAAATGGTGGAGCTGTTTGCTGAAAAAGTTCCAAGCAACATACAGTGGCAGATTCGGTGTGCGAGGCAGAGTACATCGCTACATCAGATGCTGCGAAAGAAGCTGTGTGGCTACGAAAGTTCATCTCTGAGCTTGGAGTGACACCTTCCATAGATGAACCAGTCCTGTTATATAGTGACAGCACTGGTGCCATAGCTCAAGCAAAGGAACCACGAGCACATCAGCGCACCAAGCACATACTGCGTCGGTTTCATCTTATTCGAGAGATAGTAGACCGAGGTGACATAAATCTTCAGAAGATTGATGGAAAGGAAAACCTAGGTGACCCATTTACTAAAGCACTCAGCATCAAGGAGTTTGACAACTATAAGTTGAAGATGGGTATTAGATACTGTAATGGATGGCTTTAGGCTAAGTGGGAGTTTGTTGGGAATTGTATACTAAAGTCAATCATTTGATGATTGTGCTGATGTAAATTGTATATAAATTGATATATTAATAAAAGTTATTTGGCAGTTTATTCATTACAAGAACATCTTCTTAATACTCCTGAAAGTAATGAAGCCCTTAGGATCTTCCTCACGATAAAGGAGGATTTATCTTAGAAGGTCCTTAAAAGAGTTCGCGACCAAATGATATACTATGACAGGGTCATAGTACTATCAATTATAGGACGTTGTATATCATATTTGTTGGTTATCCTCTTAACCAAGGAGTGTAGAGACACTGGTATGACATACAGGTGAAAGTGTAGGAGTACATTTCACCGAACGTGACTCATTTCCGGATACTCTGCTGTCAAGAGTTAATCCGAGAAGATATATGTATAAGTATCCTTCAGACCTGAAGATCACAACCAGTGGCTTACAAGCAACTCATTGTACTTAGGTGCCGGACCACCTGGATTTCTAATCCAGCTACGAAAGGTTACTGGGTGCAGTCAAGTACTTATGGTAGTCAGTTGTGGATCAAGATGGAATTTGACCTATCCCATTAAAAGGAGAAATGCTTGTGTTTCAATTTAGCAAGACCTTGGCCAAGGCACTTCATGTGAAAGTCACATGATCACTAAAGTTGAAATCACTTTATGGATTTGCTATTTAGAGTTGACATGCTCTTAAGCCATCCTTAGCATTTGTGGTCAAGAGGATGAATTATACGGTAACTGTTTCTTAGGGTTCTTGGAGTTTGCTCGGCAACTCTTCGACCTATCCGGACGTCGGGTTCCATTGCTAGATGGACACATCGATTAGTATAGAAAGTTGTTTCTATGCTACCGGCTTAGGTTCGAACCTAGAGAGTCACACGCATAGAAGTTTTCTAGGATGATCTATTTGCTGATCAACGATTGAGAATCGTATATGATTTAATTAATCAATTTGATTGATTGAATTATCTCAATTGGGTTAAGTACAATTGAATAAGATTCAATTTGGTTTAAGTCTATTAGAAGGACAAGTCAATTTCAAATATTGATTTGAAATTAGACTTGATTTAAATTTAAATAGATTGAGGACTAGCCAAATTTGATTTGGGCTTGGACCATGATCTATGTGGGTTAAGTCAAATAAATTCAGATCAGAACCCAAACCTCTCGAATATGGATCTCATATGATGAGATGGTTAAAATCTCATCTCATGAGATAGAATTTAATGCATGACATTTATTTACCGAACGTCGGATTTATCCCTCGTCTCTTTGGTTTTCTCCGAACGATGGAACTAAACCAAACGCCGCGACTCCTTGGTTTTCTCCGAACGTCGAAATTAAACCAAGCACTGCGCCTTCGGCGTCTCTTCGCTTTTGCCAAACGATGGATTCTTAAATGTCAGAATTAAATGTCAAGGCTAAATCGAGACTATAAATAGAGGGCATTCCCTCATCAGAGAACACAGAACAAAAAATAGAACAATAATACACGATTTGTCGTGGATTATAATTCTAAATTGTCGTGGATTGTAATTCTAAAATGTTAGAATAGAAAATCCTAGTGATTCTGGTGTTAGCGGAAGCCTGGTGGATCTTGGAGAAAGATTCAAGTGAGAGGATTCAAGATCAGCAAAGCTATTTTTTCGCGAGCTAGCACTCTCAAAAATCTGATCATTCGGGGCTTCGCGTGGACGATACTAGAGGCCGGACAATTGAACGGCTGCAGAGCAATAAGGATTTACCTACTGTTCTTAAGGTAAGTGATTTGATCCCTAGATCTTAAGGCAGGCTTCAAGATAATAGTGTGACTAGTCATCTTGAAGATCAAGATATGATCTTGATGTTTTTATATGCATATTTTAGATCAAACGACCCTGAATATATAGGCAAAGATATGATCTTGATGCATATTAGATAGATTAATATGTAATCTTTTAATTTCCGCAATGATAATAGTTATCAATTTTTAAAAATATGCATGCCTCGGAGACTATTTCTCCCTACAGAATCTTCAGGCGCCGGATAGCCCTCTCAGCCGTTGATCCTCTAACTAACAAGATACGGATCCTACCGGCCTCACAATAACCTGATTCGAATCAACCTCGAATCCCAACAACTTCCAGACCTCCTATGACGCGCCCAAAGAATCAGGAGATCGCTTATAAATAGGACAGTCATATATTCTCTAAGGTAAGAGAGGCATTCTTGACGCATTCTTATCACCACTTTCATTCTATCTCTGCTCATCCCTTTCCGCCATTAACGCTCTGCTCGGAGCCCTCAAAAGGTCACCCTGAAGGGACTCTTCAGCGAGAGCTTTCTTTCCATATTTGTTCGTTGTTGATCTCCGCTGACTTGAGCGTCGGAGGGTCTTCCGTAGAGGGCCACCCCCAACGCCTCTTGCATGAGGACTGTTTTGCAGGTCCGCCTAGGAGGGAGCCCAACTTGAAGCTCGACCGCGCCCGAGTCAAAGGACGGATTCCAATAACAACAGGTGTCGTAATTTTATAGCTACGGTATCGTAAGTTTACAACTGGGGTATCATAATTTTTTTTGCTTTCTGAATGGATGTCTTAATTTTATAACTACGATGTCGTAAGTTTAAAACTATGATTTTATAAATTTTTTTTTGGATGTCATAAAGCTGTCTTAACATATGTATATGAACCAATAAAAAAAAAAACAGTCTATATAACACTTATTGCATCGAATACTATGTATAAAGTCTTTTCCTTCAACCTATCCTATGTCCTCTGTTCTTCTTAATCCATCTGTCGTACTTCCACCGGCGCCTTCTACACTCGGCAACAAGTACCTCAGGTAATCTCCATTCTACCCTTTCCCTAGATTGAGCCCTTAGTCGCCGAAGTTTGGGCATAGAGATGATTTTTGGCTACCTGTCTTATCTTGGTTGGAAACAGAGAAGTAGAGGCATCATTTTTCGGCAACGTTTTCTTGACTTCTTTCAGCAGGTTCCCTGATCACTCTCTTCCTTCTTCGCTTAATCTATCCTCAGGTCACATGGCTCGGCCTTTGTCAGCGGCAATAGTAAGAAAATGGGAATTGCAGGCAATGTTTTAAAAATCGGACTGAATAATGAATTGGCTTGATATTTAGGTCATTAATTAATCAGTTCGATCGAATAAAACGATTTGATCGAACTAAATGATATCATAATTAATTTTTAATTTAATAATATAAAAATAATAAATATAAATATTGTTCTAACTTTGTTCAAGGTTTTTATTTTTTTAGATGAAATAAATTAGTTCTTGCAATCAAAGTTTCTAAATTACTTATATGGGAACCATAAGATCAGTATTGAAGATCTTGCTCTGTTCTTTGATTAATTAATTTATGATATTCTTTATAAAACATGATATCTTTATTAAAATAAAAAAATTCAAAACTGTCAATCACTTTCCAAAAACTTCTTTTCCTTCATTCTTTTTTTTTTTTTTAACTTCTTTTCTTAGCCATCGGAGCACCCCTATGCTTTTTTTCTTCCCTGTTTATCCTCTCATGGTCGTTGCGGTGGCTTCATCCTCATTTTCGATCCCCGCTAACCACCCGATCATTGCAACCTCCCTCCGACGACGACGCAATCTCTCCTACCTTTCCTCTCTTTCTATTCTTCTCCAACGGTTATGCAAGGTCATCACCGCCACAGCCATGACTTCTTCTCCCTTTGCCATCCTCCTCTCCATCAATCTCTACGCCGTAGCACCGCTGCCCCTCTATCTCTTCTTTGTCTCTTTCTCCATAGCCACCGTTCGCTTATGTCTCTTGTTGTTTCTTCTTCCCTTCCTCTACCCATAGCCACTGTCCCCGATCGTTCTTACTTTGATCTCCTTCGTCACTAGCAATGCCTCGTCGTTCTCTTCTCTTCATTATTCTTAGACCGGTTGTTCTCCTTTCTTCCACTACCTATCTCTTCATCTCCCTTTGTCACTGCCCGCCTCCTCACCAAATCCACCGCCAAAGTTCAGATCTATGGCACCGATCTCCATATCTTCCTCTGCCCCCTTCGGCTTCGATCTCCTTCGACTACCACAGTATCTTCATTCCCGCCTTCTCTACCGCCCGCCCTCCAATCTCTGCCACCGTTGTCCTGTTCTCCCATCCACAGCCTAGAATATAAGTTGAGCCCAAAAATATTAACCCTAATTTTATTTATTAAAACTAAAAGTCTGAAAACCGGGGTTAGACTAGTTCTTTAAAACCCGGTCAATTCAATGGGTTTTTTTAATTTTCATCGGGTCATATAAAAATCAACTTTAATAATAAAATTGGATTGGACTGATGACCGGTTCCTAATTGGACCGGTTCGACTGACCATTCTGATCCAATTTTCAAAACCACGATTAAAGGGCTATAGCCATGTTTTTATTGTAGGGACCTTAAAGGCCCCTACAATGGTCGGTGAGTCATTGACCCCTACGAGCTAGTGCTCCGATGAGGGGAGCCGATGGCCAGCCAGAGGAAGGGTTTGCTGGAACTCCCAGTGACTCATAGCCATGCCACCTTAGTTGTTGTGATTGGGCAAAAGAGGTCGGACAAGCTTGCCGGCTCGTCCGACCTTATAGGCACTGACCTTGATCAACACCAACCCTGGCCGACACCAGGGTGGTGTCTGACGATGGCTGGTTGGCTAGAGGAGGAGGAGACCAATGGGCTAGGGGGTGTTGGTTGATTCGGAGAGTTGCCCAATGATAGAGAGAGAGAAAGGGAGCTGTTTTAATAAAACCGATGTCAAATGACGCCTTTTTTACATGTTTGATGTCAAAACTGAATATTTTATTAAAAAAATTAAAGTAAAAAATATTTTTTTCAAATGGTGTTTTCACCTCCACGGTGGCGCTTCTTAGAAGTGTCAAGCGCCACTTCAAGGGGCACTTCTCTAAGCTGCCTCTCACTCCCACTTTCGTGCTAGAGTCCTTTTCCGCTTTATATGGCGCATCTTAAAAGCGCTACTTAAAATGACGCTTTTAAAAGCATCATTTTAAGGGGCACTTTTAAATTTTAAATGATACTTCTTGGCTTAAAAGCGTTACTTGAAATGACGTTTTTAAGAAGCCCCATTTGACACTCCTCAAGCGTCCACCAAGATGTCTCTATAATGGATATAAAAAATGTTATTTAAAATGATATATTTTATTTTAACTTCTGTTTTACAAAATGTTTGATTTCGATATCAAACATGTAAAATCAATGTCATTTGACATCTATTTTAAAAACAACTCTTCGGGTTTGGCTTAAAAGCCTGTGGCCGCCAGTGGTGGCCTAAGCAGTTGGCAGGCATGGGTTGAGGAAAGGAAATAGAAACAAGGGAGGAGGAAGAAATGGGACTTGGGTTCTTGGTTCAAACAATTTGAGCCTTGGGTCTAAGACTTTGGACCCAATCTTGGAGACCAATCTAATCCTGACCCAACCAAGTTCAACTAATTCTTTTTTTAAAATGTCAAGTAGATGAATATGTGAGTATGTTTCATTTTTCTATCATTATAGAAAATATCATCTATATTAGATTATCAAAAGAATTCGAACCCAAACTTGATGTATACCATTGAGTTTGAAGCTCTGAACAGACTATTAATGATAAGCGGGAGGAAGGTGATACGTCAAGTCATCATACCCCTTATGCCCTAAGTAACACATGTGCTACAATGGTTGAAAAAAGGGTTGCAAGCCTAAGGGTGAGCTAACTCCAAAACCTCATCTTTAGTTCGGATTGCAAGCTGCAACTTGTTGGCATAAAGCTGAAATTCCTAGTAATAGTTGGTTAATCATATGGCAGTGAATTAACAGAAGTGAAAAGAAAGGGATTTTCACCCTCAATAAAGAAAAGCCTACTTAGCTGCTCCAATGCTATGCCTTGAACTACTCAGCCATTTTTCCTATATAATCTTATTATTGACCAAAAACCAAGTGAATAATGAGTCATTCATATTATTGCAGTATATATGATGGATCAATGGTTACGACTAGATCTAGGATTAGTTTAGTTTATAGGTGAGTCAGTACTGTTTGGGCTGATGTAAGTTAAGATAATCAATCCTTACGTTGGGGCCAGCACTAGTTTAGATAGAATATTAGAATTGTTTTGGCCATCATGATTTTTAGAATTAAAATCTAAATATTATGTGCAGGTGACAGTAGCCTAATTAGTTGAATTTGTTCCGCAAATTAGTGATAGGAGGTAAGTAAGTTAGTTATAAATTAGTAATTTATAGATTCTCAAATTGTATCATTTATAGATAAATACTAATGTTTGATTAAATATCATTTATTATTCAATTTTTATTTTCCAAAATAAATTTTGTTACTTTAATATGTGCATTGAATATTAAATATAATTTGTTGACCCAATTGAGGATTTTGATGATTAACAAAACTATTTGAGTATAACATTTGATGTTACTAATGATTTTGATTAAGTTTTTCAGATTATAAGTCTATTTGATGATCAAAATCAAGAAGGAAAATCAAGTTCAGGTTTGAATCTAATGTCAAGGTAAGACTGCAGACATTAGAGTCGACACATGGAATCATAGAGCCGACTCCGAAAAACGGCACAGACTTAGAGTCGACTCCGGGACTGTGAGAGCCGACTCTATCAGAAACAACAGAACGATGGATTTTTAGGCCACGACTTAGAGTCGACTCCCAGACTGCTAGAGTCGATTCCAGAAGAATTATGTGTCGACCCCAGAAAAGTCAGAGACGACTCCAGATCGAGCGGATTAAATTATTTCGAGTTAGAGCCGACTCCAGAATGTCAGACACGGCTCCAGAACTGTCAGAACGACTCTAAACTTTATCTTTATCTATTTTAATCCCAACGGCTATTGTTATTTATGGATCTAATCTTTTTTCACTTGCTTCTAACGGATAGTTTCACACTATTTGTGGATTAATCGGATCTATAAGAAGAGGGTTAATTGCATCCCAAAGAAAGAGAGAAGAAATCTCAAAGAGAAGAAAGAGGCAAATCCTTGAGATCCATCAGAAAAGAAAGAGGGAAAACCTGTAAGGAAAGATCATACTCATTCCCCAAAAGAAGAGAAAGAGATTCCAAGCCTTTGCTGTTCTATTTAGAAGAAATCTCAAGAGAAGGAAGGAGCCCTAGTTTTTCTGATCTTCTGAGTCTCAAGAGCATATTCAAAGGAAGATCCATTCAAAGGAAGAGAAGGAAGAAGCCACCAAGATCTTCGAATCAGGCTTTGGTTCCTAATCTCTATTTATTGTTTCATTATTGTATATTTGCTCATTGAAGGAGCAGTTTGCTTTTGTAAAATCAAATACTATTTGCTGGGTCAATCTGGTGATTGATTCAGTTGAGGCTGTTAGCCTTGTGCAAGCATTAGCTTGTGGTTTTAGGTTTTGTGCTGGTGAGCCCTGAAAACCAGCTGGGTTCGTTGTGCACCCGGGAAAACAACAAGTTCGAGTTGTGAGCTTGCAAAACAACTCTGCTGTAATCAGTTTGATTATAGTGTAGACCCAAGAGGTACTTGGGAGTGGACGTAGGTGTAGGTACACCGAACCACTATAAAATCTATTGTGTTTGCCGTGATTGTCTCTTTATCTTCACTCTCTATTTATAGTTGCTTAGTTTTAAATCTGTGAATCTAAGTTTTATTTCCGCTGGGGGTTATCTTTCAAAAGATTTTAATTTTTTGAAAAACCCAATTCACACCCCCTCTTGGGTTGCTATCTGGACCAACAATTGGTATCAGAGCTAGTGCTCATTTGATTTGATCTAACGATCAAGAGTCAAAGATCCACATGGCAACTCAAGCTAGTTCATCTTTTTCCGAAGGTCAATCTACTAATAGACGACCCTTATTTAATGGTTCCAACTATGGTTATTGGAAGGCTAGAATGAAAATATTCATTCAAGCACTTGACTATGATCTATGGAGTATTATAGTCAATGGACCACACACACCCACTGCTAGAGTAAATGGCATGAAGATTCCTAAACCGGAAACAGAATGGGATGAACATGATAGAAAATTGGCACAACTCAATGCCAAAGCAATGAATGTCTTATACTGCTCATTAGATGCAAATGAATTCAATCGCATATCTATTTGCATTTCTGCTAAGGAAATCTGGGATAGACTTGAGGTTACCCATGAGAGAACAAATCAAATCAAGGAATCCAAGATTAACATGCTAGTTCATAAATATGAATTGTTTAAAATGGATGCATGTGAATCTATTGCTGATATGTTTACAAGATTTACTGACATAGTTAATGGTTTGAAAAGTCTTGGTAAATCTTATGATAATTCTGATCTTGTGAGAAAGGTCTTGCGTTCCTTACCTAGGACTTGGGAAGCTAAGGTGACAACAATACAAGAGGCAAAGGATCTAAGTACGCTACCCCTAGAAGAACTGCTGGGATCCTTAATGACTCATGAGCTTCAAATCAAGTAGCATGTTGATGATGATGAGTCAAAGAAGAAGAGAACTATGGCTCTTAAGATTTCTGAATATATGGAAGAGCCTCATGAATCTGAAGATGAAAGTGATGAGAGGACATGGCACTCATCACAAGAAAATTTAAAAGATTCATGAAGAAGAAGAAGTTTGAAAAGAAAAAGCCCTTTGCAAGAAAAGATGAGGACAA
>UESW01002987.1:0-32264 GCA_900491605.1 Calamus simplicifolius | reverse complement strand
ATATCCCTACTACCCTGCCCTAGTAAGAGAGTTTTATAATGATTTAAGTAGAGGAGAGGGAGGCTTAGTAAGTGTTGTAAGAGGAAAAAGTCATCACAGCCGAATCCCTTGGTAATTTATTGGAAATGCCTACTGTTGGACTTGTTGAATATCATCATGAAGATAGAGGAGGAGCACTATCAAGGATGTTAGGAAGAGAAGTTTCTGAGTTTGAGGAAATCTTGGCAAATCAACTTAATTTGGAACTCAGATTACTTCACAATATCTGTGGAAGGATTCTATTTCCTAAAATCGGAAGGTTTGAATATGTCTCGGAGCGAGACGTTTTATTGATGGACTGCATACTCACTGGTAGACCTTTAAATCTTGCTGAAATGATGATAGGCTATATGGCGGAGGCAGCTACTAAGAAGAGATCTACATTGCCATATGGTATGGTTTTAACATTGGTTTTCAGAAGCCAAGGTGTACTTATAATGGACAATGAGCCACTAAGAAAGTTAAGACATACAGATTACTATAGTGTCTCTACAATTCACCGAATGGGCTTTAGAAAAGAAAATGGAAACTGGATTAAAAGAGGACATGAGGCCAGAGCTGAGGAGTTAGAGTTGAGGAAGTCAGAGGAGAAGACATTCCTGAACCATCTGCTGGACCTTCTTCTGCTGGACCTTCTGCTGGACCCTCAGAAGCTGGACCTAGCTCTCAACTTCCACATCAGTCAGCAATGGCATCAGAAAGATTTTCTGAGGAGCAAATTGGTCAGCTCAGGGCTTTACTGGCTGAGTATGACAGTGTAAGAACAAATGATATGTGTAAATTAAGAGAGGAGTTCAATCAATTAAAGGATGAGATTAATTCAAGACTTGACATGATTTCTTTTTCAATTAGCAATTCCGTCGAATCCTTTAGCACTGATCTTCATAAAATTTTTGAAAGGATGGAAGGCATTGCAGACGGTTCTGGAACTTATCTTCATGCTACAGTCAACTGAAGAAAGATATCGACCTTGCCGTCTCTCAAATTGAAGCATGTCTTGAAAGTTTAAGAAGACCCAAAAAGATGATGTTATGGAAATGATTGGACATTTAAAGAAAATTGTGTATAAGCATATTTGATTTTGATATTCAATCCTAGGTTGTATCTTAGGATTTCTTGTTTCTTTCTTAGCATGTATCTAGGATTTACATACTTAAATCTGTCATTTTAGAATACATGTAATGGATCTTGCTTTGGAATACAAATGGTTGAATGAATATTACACTTTTATTACAAATTTATCTTTGATTGAATGTCAATGAATAATTTCCTATCTTATGTTTATTCGAACCAACATCCTCGCTTTGATAACATTCTTTATTGCTTTTAAACTCACCTTATTGTTGATAACAAAAAAGGGGGAGAGATAAGTGTATATGCATATAAGAAAGAGAAAGAAAGAGAAGAGAGAAGAAAGAAGAACAATTCTGAGAATTTTTAGAAAGAATTCAGTTATCTACATAGGGGGAGCTATTCAATGCAGGGGGAGCTTAATAAATTTCTCCATATAAAAGTTAAATCATTTTGATTGATGTCAAGTTTTGTTTATTTTATTCATTTTGAATATTGGCATCAAATTCTCTATTACAAAGTCTCTAAGCTTTAACAATTCTATAATTCTCAATTCAAATGAATTTCTTTAATGCATATACTCAAAGTTTTTGTCATCATCAAAAAGGGGAGATTGTTGACCCAATTGAGGATTTTGATGATTAACAAAACTATTTGAGTATAACATTTGATGTTACTAATGATTTTGATTAAGTTTTTCAGATTATAAGTCTATTGATGATCAAAATCAAGAAGGAAAATCAAGTTCTGGTTTGAATCTAATGTCAAGGTAAGACTGCAGACATTAGAGTCGACACATGGAATCGCAGAGCCGACTCCGAAAAATGGCACAGACTTAGAGTCGACTCCGGGACTGTGAGAGCGACTCTATCAGAAACAACAGAACGTTGGATTTTCAGGCCACGACTTAGAGTCGACTCCCAGACTGTAGAGTCGACTCCAGAAGAATTTTGTGTCGACCCCAGAAAAGTCAGAGACGACTCCAGATCGAGCGGATTAAATTATTTCGAGTTAGAGCCGACTCCAGAAAAGCCAGAGCCGACTCCAGAATGTCAGACACGGCTCCAGAACTGTCAGAACGACTCTAAACTTTATCTTTATCTATTTTAATCCCAACGGCTATTGTTATTTATGGATCTAATCCTTTTTCACTTGCTTCTAACGGATAGTTTCACACTATTTGTGGATTAATCGGATCTATAAGAAGAGGGTTGATTGCATCCCAAAAAAGAGAGAAGAAAAAAAGAGGCAAAAGAAAAGAATAGAGAAATCCTTGAGATCCATCAGAAAAGAAAAGAGGGAAAACCTGTAAGGAAAGATCATACTCATTCCCCAAAGAAGAGAAGAGATTCCAAGCCTTTGCTGTTCTATTTAGAAGAAATCTCAAAGAAGGAAGAAGCCCTAGTTTTTCAATCTTCTGAGCCTCAAGAGCATATTCAAAGGAAGATCCATTCAAAGGAAGAGAAGGAAGAAGCCACCAAGATCTTCGAATCAGGCTTTGGTTCCTAATCTCTATTTATTGTTTCATTATTGTATATTTGCTCATTGAAGGAGCAGTTTGCTTTTGTAAAATCAATACTGTTTGCTGGGTCAATCTGGTGATTGATTCAGTTGAGGCTGTTAGCCTTGTGCAAGCATTAGCTTGTGGTTTTAGGTTTTGTGCTGGTGAGCCTTGAAAACCAGCTGGGTTCGTTGTGCACCCGGGAAAACAACAAGTTTGAGTTGTGAGCTTGCAAAACAACTCTGCTGTAATCAGTTTGATTATAGTGTGGACCCAAGAGGTACTTGGGAGTGGACGTAGGTGTAGGTACACCGAACCACTATAAAATCTATTGTGTTTGCCGTGATTGTCTCTTTATCTTCAACTCTCTATTTATAGTTGCTTAGTTTTAAATCTGTGAATCTAAGTTTTTATTTCCGCTGGGGGTTATCTTTCAAAAGAGTTTAATTTTTTGAAAAACCCAATTCACCCCCCCTCTTGGGTTGCTATCTGGACCAACATAATTGATTTAGATCTTAGTTAAATTATGCATAATTTTTATTCCAAAAAATAAAAATAATAATAATAATAATAATTTGATAATAATGAAAATATAAAATCACTAATGCAAATATGTAGAAAATATGAAGTAAATAACTATAATATTATGAACAAAAATTGAAATAATCCATAGTATTAATAATAATGATGATGATGATACAACTAATATGGTATGATTATGTATGTATGTATGTATGTATGTATATATGTGTGTGTGCGCGCACGCATCTTTGTCTAAAGAATCTTATGGATAATTAAGTAAAAAATAAAAATAAAATTTGAATGATAAAATATATCACCTTTGGTTCACTATGATATAACTTGATGATATGATGGTTAATACAAGGATCTACCTTTATAGGGGATATATGATAAATCATATAATTATTTATTTAATTTAAATATTTTCAAGAGTTAATGGTAATAAGATCCTATACATACGTAATTTAATAACTAAATCAAAGATTCTCATACATTAAGTATTTTATAATAATTACATTATTATTATCACTATTACTATTATTATAATAACTATTATAATTATTTCACTTCTATTTACAACACTTACAATCTTCATAATATTTATAATCTTATATTTAAGTATTTTTAACTAAATATTTTAATAAAGTACATAGTTTCAAACAAGGAATGCGACAATTGAAATTTAAGGCAAAAAAGGAAGGAATTTGAGTGAATAACAATTGGAAGACTAGAGGCATGTTTGGATCTTAGCGAATTAGAAAAGGAAAGAAAGCAGGCTAAAGACAAAAGAATATGGCTTATTTGATACTAAGAACAAAAAAGAAAGAATATAGAGGAATCAAAATAAAGATTACACGTAGATCATACCAAGATATATTATAATCAAATTAGGAGTAGATCAAGTCTGAAAATATAGCAGCATAATCTATTTAAAGGCTCTCAAAGCGATAAATCAAATCATCTCGAAGATGGGATACAGTAAACGGTATCAGTTCTGCTCCTACGCCATCTTTTAGTCTACACCATCTTCAAATCAAGATCCAAAGAAGAAGAAGTTAGAGAAGCTCAGAGCTGCTCCAAAGAGTTTGAAGGAAGGAGTACGTTAATCGGCCATCTTCCAACATAGCTATGCCAATCTACTTCCAATCTTTGTTACAGTTTTTTTTAGATTAAATTTTTATTTTAGTATCTTTGCTTTAAATTCTTATAGTCATAATTTTTTTAATACAAAATTTAATTTCTTGCACTTTAAATTTCAACCAATTTATTTTTGTATTCTTTTAATTTTTTTATTTTATTGCAAGTAGTTGATAGGGTTCAACTAGTGCATCTTAGTTCTAAGTTTAATTTTTCTTACAAATTTTAATTCCTCTTTTTCAACTTCAAATTATCTTTTTTTAAAAAAAATTTAAAATTCAAAAGTATCACCTTTCCTATGGATTTGATCCGATGATAAGTCTATTTATTATCCCAATTTAATTATTAAAATAAATATTAATTACTTTAAATTTATTAAGAATTGATACTTTTTATGGATGGTTGCAAAAAAGAAACTTATAGATGGAAAGAGCTTAATTTTTGAAGTCTAACTATACAGACAACACTCAAATTAGGACTTTGTTTGCCCAAAAAGTAAGAAAGAGATGATTTCACATGATTCTGGTGCAAACTAAGGTAGTGATGTGGAACGAATGGCTAAGGAGTTTTCTCACAATATCTAAACGATCTTGAGCCCGATTGACTTCAACTTTGACTAGAAGGAAGCCCTAGGCAAGCTCTATAAAAGAAGGACCTCGAGAAGTAGTTAGAGGAGGAGGAGGAGTTTTCTTTAAAATTCTTTTATTTTTCTTTGATTTAGATCATTGTATTTAGGCTTGGAAGAGAAAAATTATGGAGGGGATGCTAGCAGCAAAAATGCATGGCTAGATTCTTTGACTTGGGATGATGATAAAGCCTGTAACCAGGTTCTATCTTTATTTTTATTTTTAATTTCTATGCAATAAAAATCATGCTTTTCTTTTCTATATCTTTTGAGTTACTTTTCTAATCGATATTTTAATCTGGCATACACGACCTGCACCTTCTATCGACATACCGTAATATCAGGATATGGTACGTGCCTAAGAGAGATAGATTGTAGTATGATAGATTAGAACCCTAACCTTATAAATAATTATAGTTTATACTCTAAGCAGACGTGCCATGATCTCCTGATACGATCTGTGCCTGACAAAAGATAAATTATTCTAATTCTAAATTTGCAAAAATTAATGCTATTACAATATAAAGAAAAGAAGATAAAACCGTCTTGGGTTGCTTCTCTTGCTTTCTTAATTTCATTAATTATTTAGTTATTATCTTTAATACCACTATTCTAAATATAATCATCTACAAATAATTTTTTTTTTTTTTTATAAATAATTGCCCTTGATCTCCGAGGATACGATTCCGATTCATCACTAGCTATAGTAGTGAGTATGTTTTATTTTGACCACCAATGAAAGTGATCAAATTTTGGTGTCGTTACCGAGGAATCCAGGCACGATTAGTTCATGAAAAAAAAGGTTGAAAAAATTACCATAACTTTCTCTTAATTTTATTCTTATTTTTGATTTTTTTATTGTTTCATTATTATTCGTGTTTCTATATTTAAAAAAAAAGAGTAAAAAAAAATCTTTTTTGTTGAATAGATATTGCTCTCTTTAGCTTATTATTTTTTGAGTTACCTTAATTATTTTTTTTTTATTTTTTTAATATTAAAAAAATTGCTTTCCTTCTTGTCACAAATTCACTCTTAATCTAATAAACTGTTCCTTTTAATTAACTTACTTTAAAGAATCTAAAAGAAAACCCTAAGATACTTTTCATAAAATATAATTAATTTAAAAAAATAATAATAAACTTTAAAAACTTTCTAACTTATTTAGACACTTTGTTTGAATTGCATTGCATTTTCATAAAACTTTAAGAGCACGAACCCCTAATTAAGATATGGTGGAGAGTTGATCGTCATTCCTTGGCCCATAAACCACATCCTTCATTTTGCATTAATCCAAGCCTTTAACTCTAAAATTAACTAGACGTCAGCTCCTAAGAAACTCGAGCTCAATAGGATAAGGCACTCGAAAGAGTTGGATTGGATTAGGATTGACTGATTAACTGGTGTCTAAAAAGGAAAGGAAAGTGGTTATTTAATTGGTTCCTTTCGCTTACCTAGCAACTGAGGGACTCCCATTGACCTTACCCTTAACTGGCTAGTTGATCAGTTAATTTTTGACTTGAAGGGCTCCAAGACGATTTGGAAGTTAAAAGCTCTAGGTTAAGCCTAGAGTAGAGAGTCTAATCTTTATTAATTTGATTACTAATAATTATTAAACCCTAATTAAATTAATCTTTACTCTTAGTTCTAGGAATCTTTTAGGATATTTTCTTTAGAATCTTTTTTCTATTACATTAGTTTAAAAAAATTGAATTACTATTTGCTTTAATATACATCGATAGGGTGTATGCTTGATCGCCAATCATTAATCCGATCTTGTACCCTTAGATCCTAAGATAGAAAAAAACCTTTAGAGAAAACAGACTTAGAATTATGGACCTTAATAATGAAAATAATCCACTACATCAGTTAAAGGAGTATTTCGCTCCTTCACAATATACATATTTACTATGCATACAAGTACCTCCAGTAGAAGCTGTCCAAAATGAAATTAAGTCCAATATAATCCAAATATTACCAGCTTTCCATGGATTTACAAATGAAGATCCCTATAAACACTTAGATGAATTCTTAAAAATTTGCTCAACTGTCAAGATTCAAAATTTCTCTGATGAGGCACTTAGGCTTAAGTTATTCCCTTTCTTCCTAAAAGATAGAGCCAAGTATTGGTTAAATTTACTAGACATTGTTATAATTTCAACTTGGGACCAACTTCAAAGGGAATTTCTTAAAAATACTTTCTTATAGAAAAAAAATAAATCAGAAAAGCCATAACCAGTTTTTTCTATTTAGAGGGAGAAATGTTTCATGAAACGTATGAGAGATTAAAAGAATTAACTAAAAAATGTTCGCACCATACAATACCTAAATGGCAGCTAGTTCAATATTTTTATGATGGATTGTCAGAAAGGCGTTGACAAATGGTGGATGCCCATATGGAGGAACATTTATGCTAAAAAATAAACATGAGGCATGACAACTTTTTGAAACTCTAAGTAAAAATTCTTGCACCACATTTTTGCTGCCCGTAGAAATCCTCCCATAGAATCTAAGAGAGGTAGAATATGCAATATAGATCAGTCTATAGACATCTATATCAATATTGATGAACTATCCAAAAAACTTAACCGAATTCTACAAGTTAAAAATACATCTTCCTTATCTACTCAATTACATGAGGTTTATATAATCTGTTCAAATCTGACCCATTCTATAGGTGAATGTCCAGCCACATATCAATTTTTTGAGCTTGTTCAGGAGCAAGCCTACCAAGCCCAAACCCGAATGGCTTCTAAACCAAAAAATAATCTATATTCGAATACTAACAATCCTAGCTATTGAAATTACCCTAGTTTTTCATGAAAACCCATCCTATCATCATTCCAACATCAATTAGGCCTAACCATCAGGAGACCCAATTCAGAAGCATGTCGTATTCCCAATATCCAAGTGCTCCTCAACCTCTACCAAATAATCATGATCCTACTTTCAAAGAGAAGGTGTAACAAACATTGAAATGACTAGAAATGAATACTCAACTCCTTCACTCACACACACAATCCATTGCAAAACTAGAAACCCAGATAGGTTAACTAGCCACTGCATTTAGTGAAAAAGAATGGGGTAAGCTAACGAGTCAGCCCGAAGCTAACCCTAGGAACCTAAACATCTAAGGATCAAAATAAGAGCCCAGATTAATCAACTAAGTGTCATTCATATATTAAGATCTAAAAAATAAATAGATAACCAGATAAGTACATATAAAGAAGAAGAATTAGAAGTTTCTCCACTTGAACAACTTATTGAGCTGGGTCAGCCCGAAACACCTAAGGCATCAGAGTCGAATGTAATGCCCAACCCACCAGCTGAGCCCGTGTCGGAAGAAGATAAACAAAAATTAAGGTTGTAGCACCATTTCCAAATAAACTTAAGTCCAATCGAAATTCAACCCAATTCGATAAGATTGTGGAGGTCTTTAAGCAAGTTAAAGTGAATATTCCCTTACTAGACATGATCCAACATGTCCCAGCCTATGTCAAATTCCTTAAGGATCTATGTACCAAAAAGAAGACCACTAATGTGCACAAGAAAGCCTTTTCGGTAGCCAGTGTGAGAGCTCTTACCTATCAAACCATATGATAGTGAAATACAAAGATCCAAGATCACCCGCTATTTTATGCATTATGGAAAACACCCTTATAAATAGGGCTCATTTAAACTTAGGGGCAAGTATTAATATATTGTCATACTCTGTATATGAGCAACTAGGGTTGGGAGAACTAAAGCCTATGAAAATGATCCTATAACTAGCAGATCACTCTTTAAAAGTACCTAAGGGAATAGTAAAGGATGTATTGATCAAAGTTGGTGACTTTATCTACCTGATAGACTTTGTGATTTTAGAAACTGAACCGATGACAAACCCAAAGAGCTACAACCCAGTGATTTTAGGTAGACTATTTTTGGCCACAGCCAATGCCCTAATTAATTGCCAAAATGATTAATGAAACTTTCTTTGAGAATATATCAATTGATCTTAATATTTTTAATCTTACCAATACACATCAAACGAGCGACTCAAATTATGTTCAGGATACTGTTTATGATCCAATTGACCTTAGTGACGAAGAGCTTGACCTAGAAATCTGCATAAACAAGATGGGAGCAAATTAATGAGATTGTTATAATTGATAAAAAATCAAGATGGAAACTTTCAACTGAACCACTAGAGAAAGTACCTGAACCATTACCCAAACCATCAATAAAGGAAGCACCCAAATTAGAACTAAAACCACTTCCAAGCATCTGAACTATGCATACCTAGATCCATCAGAAATTATGCCTGTAATTATTTCAACTGACCTAGACTCTTCACAAGAAGGGAAACTATTGAATTAGAATAAAGAATCATTAGGATGAATCATGGCTAACATAAAAGGGATTAGTCCCTTGATGTTCAATATAGGATTTACTTGAGAGAGAAACCAAGCTATAAGAGAGCCCCAGAGAAAACTTAAACCAACATTAAGGAAGTAGTAAGAAAAGATCATCAAACTCCTTGACAATGGTAATCAAAGTGAGCCATGACGTCTAGCTAAATGTTAAACTTAGTGCTTTTTGGGAGGCAACCCAAAATTTTTATATTCTGACATTTATTTTAATAATTCTTATTTCTAGGAATAAGAGACTGCTCCACATGGTCACTTCTAACATTACACGAGGCATATCTCGTTCAGATGGTATTTCTTCTTATTTTATTCTTTCTTATTCCATTGAGGATAATAGAAATTAAGTTGGGAGGTAAAAAAATCTTTTTCAAAATATTTTGAATACACCTTCATAATTTTAAAAAATTTTAAATTTTTTATAAATCATGTGCCATGAAAGAAATTATTGAGCAACATCGATTAGAAAAAGGTAATAGAGTTAGAAAGTATTGGCTAATTACTGTAGCGAACCAAGGAGTAGACTAGCTATCAGACTTTTAGCGGCATACTTAGGTCATCTAAAGGCTATTAGCACTTTCATTGCACATGCATACTGACGAGGTAAACCAGGTATTAGTTGTAAGGTCAATTGAAGATTCAATCATTATTGAAAATTGATAATTGATATACACTCCAATGAGAGAAACTTGAATTTAAGGAAAGAGCTATCTGCCTGATAAAAAATAAAAAAATAAAAATATATATATATAGAAATAAAAAAAAGTAAGTCTAAATATTGATTTTTCATCGAGTAACTGGGCACCTTCGCCTAAGTAAGCGTTATTGTTTGCGTCAAAAAGTGGGCATTATGAAGATATCGTTAAAAAAATAAAATAATATATATATATATATAGATAGTGTGAAAGCTACCTCAGATTAAGTGCTTAATTTAAGGGTATATAGAAAATTGACCAAAGTAAGTCATAAGTAAAGATACCATTGTTCCTTACAAACTAGTAAGGAAATGCTAAGTTAGCCATCACAAACACAAGTACTGTAGATCTATGGATGAACTCTAGAAAAGTTTCTGATAGTTTTAACTGTGAAATTTATTCAAAAACTCAAACTCAATACTTAGTTAGTAATACTGGCTATCTTCTTTCTACCTTAAGCCTAGATTTATCTTCTTTCTACCTTAGCTTCTTTCTACCTTAGCCTAGATTTATCTTCTTTCTACCTTAAGCCTAGATTTAATTTTGCAAAAGAGAATCTTAGTGACACATGATTTTATTTTAATTACATTACTAAGGAACTAGCAATGATTAAGTTGGGGATGTAATAAGTCTATTTATTATCCCAATTTAATCATTAAAATAAATATTAATTACTTTAAATTTATAAGAATTGATACTTTTTATGGATGGTTGCAGAAAAGGAGTCTATAGATGAATAAGCTGATTTTTGAAGTCCAATGATGCATATAGTACTCAAATTAAAATCTATTTGTCCGAAAAAGAAAGAAAGAGATGATTTTGCATGATGCAAACTAAGGCAGGTGATGTAGAACGGATGGCTGAAGAGTTTTCTCACAATATTTAAACGATCTTGAGCCCAATTTACTCCAACTTTGACTAGGAGAAAGTCCTAGACAAGCTCTATAAAAGGAAGACCTCATGCAGTAGTTAGAGGAGAACGAGTTTTCTTTAAAAAAATTTTTAATTTTTTTTATTTAGATCATTGTATTTAGGCCTAAGAGAAAAAAATTATGGAGGGGATGCTGGCAGCAGCAATGCATGGTTAGATTCTTTAAACTTGGAATGATAATGAAGCGTTCTATCTTTCTTTTGTTCTTAATTTCTATGCAATAAAAATCATGCTTTTCTTTCATATATCTTTTGAGTTACTTTTCTGATCAAGATTTTAATCTGGCATACATGGTCTATACCCTCTATCGACATATCATAATCTCATGATACGGTACACGCCTAGAGAGATAGATTGTAGTATAATAGATTAGAACCCTAACCTTGCAAATAATCAGTTAGTTTATACTCTAAGCAGACGTGCCATAATCTCTTGATACGGTCCGTGCCTGACAAGAGATAAATTATTTTAATTCTGAATTTGCAAAAATTAATGTTATTGCAACATAAAGAAGAAGATAAAACCTATATGCATGATAGATTCAGATTCTTGGGTTGCTTCTTCTGCTTTTTTAATTTTATTAATTAATTAGTTATTATATTTTAATAACCACTATTCTAAATATAATCATCTATAAATAAATTTTTTATTTCTTTTATAAAATAATTACCCTTGATCCCTAAGGATACGATTCCGATTCATCACTAGCTATAGTAGTGAGTAGGTTTTATTTTGATATAATTTTTTTATTATTTTTTTATAAAATAATTGCCCTTGATTCCCAAGGATACAATTTCGATTCATCACTAGCTATAGTAGTGAGTAGGTTTTATTTTTGACCGCCAACGACAGCGATCACCCGACTCATTGCTAACTTCTTAGTTAATTGAATTAGTTAATATAATTTTGGTATAATGGACAACTAGAACAACCAAATTTTTGTGCATCAAGCAACGTTTTCCCATAAAGGCACAAAAATTTGATTGTTCTAGTTAACCATCATACCAAAATTATATAACCAATTTAATTAACTAAGAAGTTAGCGATGAGTCAGATTGAATCCATAGGGAAGGCAACACTTTTGAATTTTGAAATCTTTAATTTTTTTTAAAAAAAGAAAGAAATTTGAAGTTGAAAAAAGAGAAATTAAAATTTATACAAAAAATTAAACTTGAAACTAGGATCCACTAGTTGAACACTAGCAACTACTTGCAATAAAAATAATAAAAAAAGAACATAAAAATAAATTGATAGAAATTTAAAGTGTAGAAATTAAATTTTGAATTAGAAAAAATTTTGACTGCAAGAATTTAAAGCAAAGAACTAAAATAAAATTTTAAACTAAAAGAAAACTGTAACAAAGACTGAAAGTAGATTGACACAGCCTCCTCGTAAAGAAAGCCGATGAACGTCCTCCTTCCTTTAAACTCTTCGAAGCAGCGCTGGGCTTCTCTAAATTTTTTCTCTTTAGATCTTGATCTGAAGCTAGTATCAGCTGAAAGATGACATAGCAGCAGAACTAATACCCTTTACCATACCCTATCTTCGAGATGATTTGATTTGTAGCTCTAAGGGCCTTTAAATAGATTATGCTGCTACCTTTTTAGACTTGATTTACTTCAGATTTGATTGCGATTATATCTTGGTATGATCTGCATATGATCTTTATTCTGATTCCCCCATATTATTATTTGTTCGCATATTCTTCCTTCTTGTTCTTAGTATCAGCCAAGCCATATTCTTCTCTCTTAAGCCTGCTTTTTTTTTCTTTTCTAATTCATTAAGATCCGAATGCGCCTTAGCTAATCTCCCAATCATGATTCGCTCGAATTTTCTTTCTTCTTTGTCTCAAATCCCAGCTACCACATTCCTTCTTTGGAACTATGTACTTTATTTAAAATATTTAGTTTACAAATACTTAATATAAGATGTTAAATATTATAAAGATTATAAGTGTTATAAATAGAAATATAATAATGATAATAGTTATTATAATAGCAGTAATAGTGATAATAATACAATTATTATAAAATACTTAATTTATAAGAATCTTTGATTTCATTATTAAATTACATATTTTAAAAGATCTTATCATCATTAACTCTTTAAAATACTTAAATTAAATAAATAATTATGTGATTTATCAATACATATATTACTGTTGTGAAAATCGTTCTTCGGCTTGGGGGTGATGCACGTTAGGATCCAAATAGTGCTCTTTCATTTAGGTAAACCTGTAAGGCAGTCCTCATATAAGAATCACAGAGGGTTGTCCCTGCGAAAGACCCTTCGATGCCCGAGTCAATAAGATTCTGATCAAACAGATGAGGAAAGAAGGCTCCGCAGAAGGATCTCTTGGGGATGGCCTTCCGAGAGCTATAAACTCTGCTAGAGTTTTTTGGGGTTAGTTTTTTCATACCTGGGGGGTCTTGGGGCTTAGTATTTGTGCACTGTGAGATGGCAATCGGTTACTTGAATTCTGGGCATGTTTTGAGAGGTTGGGAGCTGATACGATTAGAATTTCGTCGGTTATGGGATTGATAGCTGATCAACCTTATCAGGAGTTTGAAACTTCGTTAATTATGGTTGAAGGGTTGTATTTGTCTTTTATTTTTGTTTAAGGAAGTTGACTCCGAGATTTCTGTGATCAGAGCAGTTCTTCCTCTAGAATATTCGGCATGGTAGGAGGTGCAATGATGCTCAAGCTGAGAGGAGGATCTTTGGCTCTCGACGAGATAGATCGGCCCTATAGCTCGACCAGATAGCTTGGCCCTGTAGTTCGGCCCTATAGCTTGGCCCTGTAGCTCGATGAGATAGCTCAGTTCTGTAGCTCGGTCAAATGGTTCAACTCTGTAGCTCAGCCAGATGGTTCGGTTGTGTAGCTTAGCCAGATGGTTCGGCCTTATAGGTTCGCCATATAGTTCAGCCATATAGCTCAGCCTTATAGTTCGGCCTTATAAGTCATCGAGCACATTTATTGATATGGTGATAATTTTTCTCTGCATCACATGCCCTCCACTCTCTAGTCTGAAGCATAGGTTCGGGCATAGGGAGTAGAGTCCATGATGGCTTAATTTTATGGGTGGGATTTGAACCAACATAGGCATGTCATGATGGCCTCATAAATGTCAAGCCATCATTCCATCATTTCTTTTTTCGTTGAACAATGAGAGTCTCTTTGAGTTTTTATGAAGGGCATCTAGCTGGACGAAACGTGGCCAAATCAAGGTCAAGGCAAGTGGCCGATAAACCTTGATTCTACAAAGTTTTTACTTGGCCTGGCCAAAGTACAGAGAAATATTTTTACTTGGCCTAGCCAAGGTATGAAGAAAATTGCTCAGTCCTACTGAGGTATAAAGAAATTTTTACTTGGCCCTGCCAAGGTACGAAGAATGTTTCCTGACCCTGCCGAGGTACATACAAATTTTTACTTAGCTCTACCAAGGTACAAAGAATGTTGCTAGGCCTTGCCGATGTACTGAGAATGTTGCTCGACCCTACCAAGGTACGAAGAAATTTTTACTTGGCTCTGCCAAGGTACGAAGAATATTGTCCGGCCCTGCATGGTACAGAGAAATTTTTACTTAGCCCTGCCAAGGTACAGAGAATGTTGCTCGGCCCTGCTAAGGTACGAAGAAATTTTTACTTTGCCCTGCTAAAGTACGGAGAATGTTGCTCGGCCCTGCCGAGGTATGAAGAATGTTGCTCGACCTGTTAAAGTATGAATAAATTTTTACTTGTGCTAAGGTATGGAGAATTTTGCTTGATCCTACCGAGGTACAGAGAATGTTGCTCGGTCCTGTCAAGGTACAGAGAAATTTTTGCTTGGCACTGCCGAGGTACGAAAAATGTTGCTCGGCCCTGCTGAGGTACGGAGAAATTTTTACTTAGCCCTGCCAAGGTATGGAGATTGTTGCTCGGCCCTACCAAGGTACGAAAAAAATTTTATTTGGCCTTGCAAAGGTACAAAGAATGTTGCTCAGCCCTGCCGAGGTATGAAGAAATTTTTACTTAGCCTTACCGAGGTATAAAAATTTTTTTACTTGGCCCTGCCAAGGTACGGAGAATGTTGCTTGGCCCTGCCAAGGTACGAAGAAATTTTTACTTGGCCTTACCAAAGTATGGAGAAAATTGTTCGGTCCTGCCGAGGTTTGGAGAAATGGACTCATAGGTCAATGATTGGACGAGACCTACCTTTTATCCATAACTCAAGAAAAATTATTATTCAATAAGAATTATTTGGATTGAAAAGTAAAGTTTATTACAATGAGCAAAATGGCTCGGTTCAGGCATACTTCACTAGTAATAACTCAGGGTTTAATCTAGTTCCATGTCTGTGGGGTATTGTCTCTCTTGAAGGTCTTCATCACTCGAAGATGATCCGAGTTCCATATCCTGGGGATACTATATCCCTTGAAGGTCTTCATTGCTCAGACGTGATCTGAGTTCCATATCCTCGATGCACGGTATCTCTTTGATGTCCTCATCTGAAGAGGTGAGCCCCTTGCACTTGACCCTTTCAAATCGGTTCTCCTCTCGCTTGGCAATGCCTAATAGGATCCGGCATGGGCAATCTTTTTATTAGCGCTAGTCGCCTGTAGGTTTGGCATGCATAGTTATCATTGCTGCCCATCATCTCGAGCAGTTGGAGAAATGGGACTGGAGGATCACGGCCGCGGTGTTGAGTCATGGTAAGAGAATACTGGAGGTAAGGAGCGAGCTCGATGGGATTTAGGCAAGCTCCTATCTCCTTCCCTTCGCGGTGCCGATTCAACTTCTTTATGGCCGGACTATCGCTAGAGGCTGGTGGCTTCCAATGGATTGGGTGGAGAGACCACCGATAGAGCCAGGATGACTGTTCCATCAGGAAGCTGCTGAGCGGGTGCAATGGAAAGAGAAACTCCATGAAGCCTCTGCACTAGTTGTGACAAGGCTTGAACTTGCTGGACCAGCATGTTGAACTGGTCCTGGGTGACCGGGGTTGCTAGCGGTGGAGGAACCTCGATCGGTGATGACTGCGAGGGCGCTGTGTTGTTTATGGGATCAGGCCTTTGAGAGGTTCCCTGATTAGGAGCATCTATGGTTGCTCTCGTACAGTTGGCCATTGAGGAATCGTTCTTTTTGTATGGAACCTTATCTCCTTGGTTTCAAGTTTTCAGAGGGACATGGGGCCCTTCCTCTAGCACCAATCTGTTGCTACAAAAATTTATTCTCCGGCTTGGGGGCAGTGCACATCATGATCCAGATAGCACTCTTCCATCCGATGGACCTGCAAGGTGATCCTCATGTAGGAATCATAGGGGGTGGTCCCTGAGAAAGACCCTTCGATGCCTAAGTCAGTGAAGATTCTGAGCAAACAGATGAGGAAAGAAGGCTCCAGCAGAAGGATCTCTTGGGGATGGCCTTTCGAGAGCTATAAACTATGCTAGCATTTTTTTAGATCAATTTTTCATACCTGGGGGGTCTTGGGGCTTAGTATTTGTGTGCTGTGAGATGGCAATCGGTTACTTGAATTTCTGGGGATGTTTTGGGAGGTTAGGAGCTGATACAATTAGAATCTCGTCAATTATGGGATTGGTAGCTAATCAGCCATATACGTTTTGGGAGGTTGGGAGCTGATACGATTAGAATCCCGTCAGTTATGGGATGGTAGCTGATCAGCCTTATCAGGAGTTTGAAACTCCGTTAATTATGGTCAGAGGGTTGTATTTGGCTTCCATTTTTGTTTAGGAAAGTTTGCTCTGAGATTTCTATGATCATAGCAGTTCTTCTTTCAGAATATTCGGCATGGTATGAGGTGGCAATGATGCTCAAGCTGAGAGGAGGATATTTGGCTCTCGACGAGATAGCTCGGCCCTGTAGCTCGGCCAGATATTGTAGGGAGAAATAGTCTCCGAGGCATGCATATTTTAAAATTGATAACTATTATCATTGCGAAAATTAAAAGATTACATATTAATCTATCTAATATGCATCAAGATCATATCTTTGCCTATATATTCAGGGTCGTTTGATCTAAAATATGCATATAAAAACATCAAGATCATATCTTGATCTTCAAGATGACTAGTCACACTATTATCTTGAAGCCTGCCTTAAGATCTAGGGATCAAATCACTTACCTTAAGAACAGTAGGTAAATTCTTATTGCTCTGCAGCTGTTCAATCGTCCGGCCTCTAGAATCGTCCACGCGAAGCCCCGAATGATCAGATTTCCAGGAGTGCTAGCTCGCGAAAAAATAGCTTTGCTGATCTTGAATCCTCTCACTTGAATCTTCTCCAAGATCCACCAGGCTTCCGCTAACACCAGAATCACCAGGATTTTCTATAACATTTTAGAATTACAATCCACGACAATTTAGAATTACAATCCACGACAAATCGTGTATTGTTGTTCTATTTTTTGTTCTGTGTTCTCTGGTGAGGGAATGCCCTCTATTTATAGTCTCAATTTAGCCTTGACATTTAATTCTGACATTTAAGAATCCATCGTTTGGCAAAAGCGAAGAGACACCGAAGGCGTGGCGCTTGGTTTAATTCTTCGGAGAAAACCAAGGAGTCGCGGCGTTTGGTTTAGTTCCGTCGTTCAGAGAAAACCAAAGAGACGAGGGATAAATCTGACGTTCGGTAAATAAATGTCATGCATTAAATTCTATCTCATGAGATGAGATTTTAGCCATCTCATCATATGAGATCCATATTCGAGAGGTTTGGGTTCTGATCTGAATTTATTTGACTTAACCCACATAGATCATGGTCCAAGCCCAAATCAAATTTGGCTAGTCCTGAATCTATTTAAATTCAAATCAAGTCTAATTTCAAATCAATATTTGAAATTGACTTGTCCTTCTAATAGACTTAAACCAAATTGAATCTTATTCAATTGTACTTAACCCAATTGAGATAATTCAATCAATCAAATTGATTAATTAAATCATATACGATTCTCAATCGTTGATCAGCAAATAGATCATCCTAGGAAACTTCTATGCATGTGACTCTCTAGGTTCGAACCTAAGCCGGTAGCATAGAAACAACTTTCTATACTAATCGATGTGCCCATCTAGCAATGGAACCCGACGTCCGGATAGGTCGAAGAGTTGCCGAGCAAACTCCAAGAACCCTAAGAAACAGTTACCATATAATTCATCCTCTTGACCATAAATGCTAAGGATGGCTTAAGAGCCTGTCAACTCTAAATAGCAAATCCATAAAGTGATTTCAACTTTAGTGATCATGTGACTTTCACATGAAGTGCCTTGGCCAAGGTCTTGCTAAATTGAAACACAAGCATTTCTCCTTTTAATGGGATAGGTCAAATTCCATCTTGATCCACAACTGACTACCATAAGTACTTGACTGCACCCAGTAACCTTTCGTAGCTGGATTAGAAATCCAGGTGGTCCGGCACCTAAGTACAATGAGTTGCTTGTAAGCCACTGGTTGTGATCTTCAGGTCTGAAGGATACTTATACCTATATCTTCTCGGATTAACTCTTGACAGCAGAGTATCCGAAAATGAGTCACGTTCGGTGAAATGTACTCCTACACTTTCACCTGTATGTCATACCAGTGTCTCTACACTCCTTGGTTAAGAGGATAACCAACAAATATGATATACAACGTCCTATAATTGATAGTACTATGGCCCTGTCATAGTATATCATTTGGTCGCGAACTCTTTTAAGGACCTTCTAAGATAAATCCTCCTTTATCGTGAGGAAGATCCTAAGGGCTTCATTACTTTCAGGAGTATTAAGAAGATGTTCTTGTAATGAATAAACTGCCAAATAACTTTTATTAATATATCAATTTATATACAATTTACATCAGCACAATCATCAAATGATTGGTTTTAGGATACAATTCCCAACAAGTTCGACCCTGTAGCTTGGCCCTGTAGCTCGGCTAGATGGTTTGACTCTGTAGTTTGGTCAGATGGTTTGGCTGTGTAGCTCGGCCAGATCATTCAGCCTTATAGGTCCACCATATAGTTCAGCCATATAGCTCAGCCTTATAGTTCAACCTTATAAGTCATCGGGCATGTTTATTGATACGATGACAAATTTTTTTCACATCATATATATATATATATGAAGGATACACTCCATCCATAAGGTTAAATATGGTACTTTGGTTCTGTCATAGAAATATATGTAACAATAATTTGTAATAATGGCATGTTCATAACATGATGACATGCAAACCTAATATAGTGGCATATAAATTCTAACACATGTAAGTAAGTAACTTATGATTGTGATGATATGAAAACTTGGAACATAGACTTTTAAGATATAATATGGAATATACATTTAAAATAATTTAAAAATATAAGTAAATCGCGATAATATTATGACATGCTATGTTCTTGATGTTTTAATGATAGGTTTGTATTAAGCTTATTTATTGTATATGAACTCATTAAATTCTCTTTTATTATTTTTTAAAGCCCAAGAATAGAAGAAAGATATTGGTAGAATAAAGCTTCTGCCATCCAAGCTTTAAAACATTATTAGTTTTCTAGTTTTGTATGTAGCCAGAACATATCTTATTTGGAATTGTAATAGAAATGTTATTTCATTTTCTATGCATATTAGTACATATGTCCTCTAAATGATCGAATGCTTCTTTCATTGAAAGCCTTGTAAGTCTAGCAAGCGGCGCATTGCTGCTTCTCAGATCTACCCCAAGGTTTGTAACATGGAAGATGTGAAGTATAATTTTGTTTGAGAGGTTAGAATATGGGGTGACATTCTTGCGAGGCAGATTGGTATACTAAGAATAACCCAGCAAAATCATGATCAATCCACTTCTATTGTGCATGGTAATCGATCATTTTAAGCCTTTCCATCCGTTCCGTTCCCTCCCAAGTTGCATTTCAATGCACAAAAAGTAGTTCGCATCTTTAATTTATTGCCACCTTGTGCGCCTCAAATGGCGGGACAATGACACCAAGGACGGGCCATAGAAAACATAATTCGACAAGATCGATCCTTTAGATTTTGGACCATCCACGCAGCGAGCAAGCAAAGGGAGGACCCATTTTGTCCCTAAATGGGCCTTTAGGTACTTCGGATCCCATTACCCACAATGATCGATGGGAAAGAAAAGTCTTTGTGCACTACATATGATGTAGGAAACGCCATCTCACGTATATAGTTGCACATGCGACAAAAATTCTTATTATTTTCATACTGCATGGGTGGCCAAGCATGCGGATGGTCAATCATTCGTGCAATGCACATGTTTCTACATCGTACAGTGCAGAAAAAGTTTTTTCGAATAGAATTAGTATCCATTTGCAAAACTTTCTTGCTAGCATTCAGCATGGATGCATTACCCAAGCCTCGGACCCGCAGCACCCACGAATCTGTTTCGTTACAAGAAAGCAAGACGGACAAGGTCCATACCAACTTGGGCCATCACAGTCCAAAAAAGGATCCAATTGGTACTTGTCCATCTTCCTTAACTGATTATAAACCATACAACCAACTTTCAATTTTTTAATGTGAGACTATTGGGAGGAGCATCACAATCTACCCTCCTTACAGAGACGACGTCCTCGTCGTCAGGGGTACATGATCATAACCATCAGGCAGACAAGATTCTAGATATAGCCCCCATAGGTTCAAGAGGTGGCTTCTATACTCCATGGATGTAGCACTTTGTCATGTGTGACACTTAGCTCCTGTACTTCTGATTGGTACGTGGCTCTAATATCATATTGTAACGATCCGGAATTTGGATCCACAGCACCCACGAACCTGTTTCGTTATAAGAAAGCAAGACGGACAATGTCCATACCAACTTGGGCCACCATAGCCCAAAAGGATCCAATTGGTACTTGTCCATCTTTTTTAACTGGTTATAACTATATAACCAACTTTTAATTTTCTGATATAGGACTATTGAAAGGGGCATCACACATTCATTGCATGATGACAAAAAGAAACCGTGTAGAAACCCTTTCACAAATCTTTGCTAATGAAGGGGGCCTAAATCCAAGTCCTACTATGGTGTTATCTGGCAGTTTGTTGTTGTAGTGGTAGAAACAAACTTAAGAGGTCTAAATGCATAGTGTCCCATTCACACTAAAAATTCTAGTCAATCCATATTATCCAACCTTCTTATTCTTCTGAACTATGAAACAGATATACAACAAATGCATGTACAAGTACCAACTCTGGAGCAATGTAAAGATAATAAACTTTACTCTGCTTTAAGTGGTTCATATGCTGCATATGACACTGAACAGTGTGGAATTCTAATTTAATTGGCATGAACCAGAGTTAGTTGGGGCCAAGGGAAAACAAAGCTGTGGCCTAGACAAACCTCTTGGGATAAAACTAGGAGGATGATGATGCCAAATTGTAGTATATAAAATATAGGACATGGATTGACCTTAAGCCATTGTAAGCAAAGCGAGTAAGCCCACTGTGGAGACACGGCTATGTTAGGAACTTAGGTAGTGTTTGAAATAGGGGATAAAAATGGATATCCCATGGATATCCCCTCTTATTTCCAAAAGTCATAACTATAAGGGATAGCTGGAAATAAAGTTAACCAAAAGGATAATTCATGGTTAACCATGGTTAACCAAGGGATATCCCCTCAATTTATTCTCTAGAAAATGCAGGAATAGCTAGTTATCCCTCCAAATAAGAGTAAAAAAAAGTTATCCTATGAATTTACCTTTTTGCATTTGATATGATCAATGGGATAGCCAAGGGATATCCCTAGGGATAGCCAGGAAACAAACTCTATCTCGTACACTTATCCATGAATAATATTTTTTCTATCAAACACTATCTTAGGCTACCCTCCGAAGCACATGGCTTGCATATTTGGACGTCGAGGCCCCGATGAATAAGGTGTGAGCTTGGACGTTGGAAATTGAAGGGCATTAAAAGGTGATATGTTGGAAGGGAAGACAATGTTGGTGGGGTGATTGGAAAAGATCAATGATATGAGCTCAAGATATTGTCTTGGCTATGGAAAATTATAGAATTATGGAATGCTAACCAATGACAAAGGCACTCCCGATGGTCACTGTTGCTGGGAAATTGGAGTACTTGTTGAAGCATGAGTCAATATTATTGGCTTATGCGAGGTCCAACAATTGACTTGATGTTCTGAGCTATTGTTTTGGCCACTAACTCCAGGGGGTCCATCAGTTGAATTTAATCCCATGAACGGTTGAAGAACCGAAGGTTAGTGCTTGATTGGGGAAAGGAGATTGGCTCGCTAGCCTTGGGTCTGAGCTCAAATGATTGGATAACATGCCCGTGGCCAAGTGGAAGAAGGCCATTCTAAGACGGCAGAGCATAGACCGTGACTGAAGGGCTGTTCGCTTGCTTATAATTGGATGGATCGTGGTTGCAAATACTGCAATTGAATGGCAAATGTCCAAATAACTGGAAGAAAAATCCAGTTCTTGTTACTGATGTTGCAATCAAAATTGGCACTTTTCCAATTGACCGATCACTATAATTTGACTCTCCAACCATGGTAATTTAATATTGCATAATTTTTAATACATTCAACATATATTACTTATTTCAATAAACATATTATAAATGAAAATTTTATGATTATAATATATATAATTATAATTTTAAATAATTTTAAAATATTAATGGCATGATTATTTTTATTACATCATGATATGATTATTTAATTATTATAACAATTTATATAATAAATATTTTATTATTGTACTAATGTAAATAATTACTATAATATGTATTTTATGGTAATTTAGTAATATTATTATATTTTTAATATAATATTAAAATAAGGTGATATTATACTATCATAGGTAAGGTAGATAATTTATATTTTCAATGGAATAACTTATGCAAGGCTATTATATCTTTTTTAGTATTATACAATCAACAATCACAATTCTGTTTGAAATAGTTAATTATAGACAATCAAATTGAAACAATTTTTATAATTGCAACCTAATAACAGAATTTCAATTATAATTATACTTGAAACACAAGCAATTGAATTGCAAACAAAGAAACAACGTTAAAATCATTGGTTGATTGGATTTTTGAACCCAAAGTAAGATTATTGTTAATAATATATTATTAATAATAACTCAAGATATAATCCGAAAAACCTGTCCTTGGTTTATCAAACTAAATATATATCAACATAGGCTCTTACAATCAGAATGATAAATTGTAAAGTTATGATTAAAAATAAAAAAAGGTTAGCAATTTGTTTCACAATATTTAATTTTACACATCTTTTTATAGAGTAATGTTCATCTTCTTCTCCCTATTGCCTTGATCTACAATTCATTAACAAGTTCCACCGGTAGATATTAGCTATGGCATACATATCTCAATTTCCACCTTGTACATAAATAAAATTGTGCTATATATTTTTAAAAGTTTTTTTTTTTTTAATATATACGGGTGATCACACTAGTCTAGTGCGAATCAACCCAGATAAATATGAATACAAATTTGCTGAAGAACGAAGGGACAGGGATCACTCTGCCTCCAAAATCAAGATCCAACATGATGAGCTATTGATACCGTCACCCAATCCATCGCCGAATTGGCTTTGCAATAGATATGACGAATCTAGGCTCTGTAGACCTTCCTCAGGATAAATTATATATCACGAAGCAATGGATTTATGGAAACTTAAGAGCAATTTTTTATCCACAGCCATCGGATGATAATTATAGAATCATTTTCGATAATGAGGTTTTGAGTATAAAAATTTGAGAGGCATAGAAAATACCCGTCCAAGCAACTTAAAGTTCGATTATAGGGATTAAAAAGTTGAAATACTAAAGCCTTTTGCCGTCAGCAGATCTTCGTCAGGAGCTCGATGATAAAAGCTGAACCTGTAAATTTTATTTGATACACACAACGCTTGTTCCCAAGACGAGAACAATGGCAACAATTCAGCAGGATTTGCAGTGGTCCGTGGTGAATGATAATTATCGTGGGATCCAATGCAGTCGTTCTGCTAGAGATGGCTCATGCATGTCAGACACATGCAAGGGTGCAATTGCCCCTACGCTGATATAATTGAGCGACAAGCGCCCAGGCTTTTGGATTCCGGATGCCCTCTGTATCAACTTTAGCTAAAGAGAATGCCTGCAAGTGAAATAAATGCTAGATGATGATGCCTTCCATCACCTTTCCGATAATTTTGGTACTTGAACAGGTTTCGGTGATAGCTCCGGAAAAACATTAAAAATAAGTGAAGGTACCGGCTATCCACACCCACAATAGCAGGAGAAATATACAGCCCATTTATAATTCAATTAATTTTACTAACAGATCAAAATTATTTATAATCTATAATTCAATTAGTTTTATTAGCATGTCAGAAATTATCTATGATTCAATTAACTTCATTAGCATGTAATATCCTTTTTATATTATGAGGGTACGATATTACACATCATAAGCTAATCAGATTTATCTTCGAATCGTTAGTACATGGATGATCATTTGAAACGCTCCAAGATCATCTACAACCTAATTAACTCTGCTAGCATATCAAAATCACGTCGTCCAAAATCTTAAGTGAAACTCAAGGAGTAACAAATGTATTCAGTTATCATTTAATATGAGACTAAATTTAAGGCATCATATTTTTTTTATATGAGTAAATTTAGAATGTCATAATTTTTTCTTCTTATACGAAGAATGATAGTCATTTTTCTCATGCTCACCAACTTATGTAGACTCATATTAGCTCTTATACCATTGTAACGCCCTAAGCCTACCTATGACTCAATTAGCTTCATCGATTTTTGTAAATTCAAATCGGATCTGATATCATTTATAATGCTCCAAACTCATTTACGATTCAATTAGCTTTATTAGTAGGTCAAAATCATATGATTCAAAAACTCAAGTAAAAGTTAATGAATAGTAAGCATATTTAAGTTATAGGTACATAACACTTTATTTTTCATCTAAGACTAAATTTAAGGTATTACATAATCTTTATGGTACAAAAGTATTTAAATGACTGCTACACGTTCTATTCCGGATATAACCGATAGTCTTCAAAATAGAGAAAATTTTGTCAAGTACCATGCAGATATAAAAAATTCTATTCTTTATAAAAGAAGACTCCTATAGGTTGCACCATATTTGCGGCCATTTGAGGTTAGGCCGATCTGATCCAATTTTTCAGAGCTTAAATTTAGTTTCAACTCAATGTAAAAATAGGCTTTTCCCATATTTCAATCTTGAAATCAGTTCTCCTCCTTGGATGACCGAGCAAATGTTGCAACATGCTTTGATGTTAGAGTCGTATAATTTAGTTGGGAATGGATAGCCATTATGAAGAAAGGAAGGAGAGAAAAAGGCATGCATAATTCATCCAATGGCATGAAAAGCATCAAAAAGGACTTACACGCATCCTTTTACCCAAAGTGGAGGAGATGAGACAGGCACAGTATGACCACGTTCCCTGCGTCTGGACAAGCACATGTGCTGGTACCTCTGGAAGAAAAGGAAGCTTCTCTTCCTTTAATTGTGCCAAAAGTCTAGCTGCACCTCCAATATAGCAAGCACGTATTGAATACATAAATCATATGTCCACAAGCCAGGTTGATTTGGCAGATGATGGATTACTCCTATAATATGGGTGGTTCGGGATCCCTATGTTTCCTCTTCTTTCTTAATCTCCGGAGGGCTTCCTAGCATAAACAAGGTCTCTGGGTGATCACGGCTTATCAGATTTGGATATCGAGGAACCACCTCATCTTCTCTGATGATGTTACCACTCCACATCGGCTTGTTAGAAGGATCAGATCTTTGTCTGCGGATTATGCCCAAGCTTTTCATGTTGTTGGTCTTGAATCCTCTGGCCTCTGGGGTTCCCCTGCTGCTTCGGCAGCGAACCGGCATACGGTTTTCATTTCCTGGAAGCCCCCCACCAGGGTTTATCAAAATCAACTTCGATGGGAGTGTCCGTGGTAGAGCTGCTGGGTCTGCGTTTATCATTCGTGGTCCCCAGGGTGATATGCTGGCTGCGGGTGTTTTGGTACCCTTGATTCCTCTGTCCCTATGATTGAACTTTATGCAGCTTGGGCAGGTATTTCTATGCCTCTCAGCACTTCCATGCTCATCGTCTCGTTATCGAGGGTGATTCGATGACGGTTATCCGATGGCTGAGAAAGGAGAATATTTTCAACGGCCCCAGTATTCCTATTCTCAGGGACACATGGTCTATTTTACAGAGAGTTGGTTCTGTCCGGATTCGTCATATCTACCGTGAAGTCAACTCGGCGGCCGATTGTATAGCAGCATTTGTGGCTCAGCATGCTGCTGGTTGGATTTGGCGGCTGGGTGATCCCTGCCCCTCTGTATTACAGCAAATTTTGTATTCTGACATATCTGGGATAATTCGTACTAGATTAGTATGATTATCCGCTTGTACCAAAAAAAAAAATACATAAATTAATCACACGCATCAAACTCGTGAATTGAAGCACAAGTGTGCATTAAGATTTATTAGATTTCGACATGCATAATAGCATAAGTGCATGATTAATGCATGCATTGAAGAACAATGTAGCAAACCTTTTTTATGCACTAGATCACTGGCTTGATCACGCCATCCATGCCTGCGATGGCCATTGATCCAAGGTAATATTGGATGGTAGAAGAAGAAATGGAAGGCGAGATTTGCCAGGCAATGGCTTTTGCTTGAAGAGTTCTCGGAATCATTTTATTGTCCTCACCCAACTTGTTCTCAAACAAGCATCTCTATGCCACCTTCATGGCTAGCTTTTGTGTGGTTCAAGTTTAGAACTTCCACGCACCTTTTTTTCTGTTTTTTTTTTTTTTTTAATCTTTATAACTCCAGTTGTTGCCTTTGTGCTTTCCTATGACTTTGGGACTGCTAACATCATTGATGGCCTTTCCGGTTTCCACGAATCGATTGCTGTCTCGTCGTTCGGAAGGTCGACTGAGTCGCCATCTTTGGGATGCGGAGTGACGGAGGCAACTCAACAGAGAATAGGATGGTTTTGGATCTATCGCTATTATCGTGGATAAGATATCCCAAAGGTGGCATTTAAGAGGCATGACTAACGGATTTGCCGGCATTTGAAAAGGAAGTGTGCATGCTCTTCCCATGTGTCTCACACTGCCAATTCATTAAGGTTGGTAATTTAATAAATTATTTTTTAATAAAATTATTTTTTTTATTTTTTATTTACATCTTTTTTTAATCCGTTTTTAGTGGGATCATTTTTATATGCCGAAAATTTTTTTTTGATTGATGATCTCCAACATTCTCATACGTCGCTTTAATATCATTTATAAATATAAATTTTTTTAACATTATTATTTATAAATATAAATTTTTTAAATCAAATATATAATAATATAATTTTTTAATAAATTTAATTTAAGAGTATTTGAGAATTTGAGTTATATCACTGGTAATCTGTTTATTATATCAAACATAGTAATCAATATTACTGTAGCATTACCTATATATACCAAACATAATATCAACATTATTAGTAGTAATCTATATTATCATTCAACATTACATGGTCATGCACCAAATGCTATGGCTGAAAGATGGTTTAAAGCATATATTTCTCATTCCCACTCCAATCACATATCTTAGAATAAGAAATTTTTTTTTTTCCATTCTCATTCCTATATCCTATTCACTGCCCCAAAAAAAATAACATTTATTTTTTAAAAAAATAATATTTTTAAAAAATAATTTTCAACTTTAGAGACAATTTATTATTAAAAAAAGCTATTTAAAGCTCATAAACATAATAATATTTATTAAAAAATGTAAATTTAAAAATTTAAATCTAACATTCAGAATATAAAAGGGGGTCTAAAATTGCATAACTATATATATTATCATACAAAAAAAAAAATAACTGAGTTTTAAAGATGAGTTTAGAGACGAAAATTGTAATTTTCGTTCATGTCTCCAAATCTATATCTTAAAAAATTATTTCTATTTTCAATTTTAACATCATTTAATCTCTTTAAACTCATCCTATCGAAACGATTCTCTGCAGAAATTTTCCTTCATAATTGATGCGTCAGAAAAGCCAGCAAGGCATAAGATATAACCACTTCACTTCATACGATTTCAAATGAAGTTGAATGCAAGGCCTTATGTCATGCATCTATGGCCTCTCATATATGCCTTATGTGCCATTGCTCTATCAAGTAACAAACATTTAGGATTGGTCCTAATAGAGGTGCCTTTGGACCCCCTCTACCAAACTACCCCCCTCCCCTTGCCCACACCACCAAAATAAAAAATAATAAAAAAAAAGTAAAAAGAAAAGAAAAAAGATTGGCCCTAACAAATTTAATGAGTCTGGGACCTAACTTGAAACTGGTACAGGTTAGAAGGTGTAACATGCCTGACGTGGCCTGGCAACCAACTAAAGTGGTCTTGCTTCTGAGTGCTTTTTAATGAGAGCGAGGTAATTAAAAGGACCACGGCAAAACGCTACAAAAACAAACCCCTAACTTGTGGGTCTTTGACAAGAAAGTTTGTCGCATTGCATTAATGATCATGGTTCAAGTGTTTGTAGTCTCCTTCGTGAATTCACGTTCATGACTAGAAGTATTTGTCCAGATTGATATTTGCTCTAGCTTTCGCAGTTAAATTATATTTTTAATTTGACACTGGATGCAACGGTACAAGATTGGCAAGGGTATATACAGATACCATTATATATCTACATCACAAAGAGGAAGAAGTCAAGACACCTTAATTACGGTATAATTGGAGAGAGGCTAGTTTAGTAGTCATGGCCTTCCGTGCAAATTAAATGGCCATGAACCTGATTCCTTGTACTGGTCCATACAATGATATGATGACCACCATGTTATAACTGGACGGCTATGATTATTGAACTGGCCCTTTCAAAGGAACCTAAAGAGCATCCGAACTCACCCATCTCATATCCATCAACATCCCAGACTCTTAGGTAGTGTTTGAAATAGGGAATAAGAAGGAATATCCCCTCTTATTTTCAAAAGCCATAACTATAAGGAATAGTTGGAATAAAGTTAACCAAAGGGATAATCCATGGTTAACCATGGGATATCTCCTCAATTATTCCCTAGAGAATGCAGGAATAGCTGGTTATCCCTTCAAATAAAGTAAAAAAAAGTTATCCCATAGATTTATCTTTTGCATTTGATATGATCAATGGGATAGTCAAAGGATATCCCTAAGGATAACCAGGGGATAAACTCTATCCCGTACACTTATCCATGGATAATTTTTTTTCTACCAAACACTACCTTAGGTAGTGTTTGAAATAGGGATAAGAGGGGATATCCCCTCTTATTCCTAAAAGCCATAACTATAAGGGATAGTAAGGAATAAAGTTAACCAAAGGGATAATCCATGGTTAACCATGGGATATCCCCTCAATTTATTCCTTAGAAAATGCAGGAATAGCTGGTTATCCCTCCAAATAAGAGTAAAAAAAGGTTATCCTATGGATTTACCTTTTTGCATTTGATATGATCAATGGGATAGCCAAGGATATCCCTAGGAATAACCAGGGGATAAACTCTATCCCGTACACTTATTCATGGATAATATTTTTCCTATCAAACGCTACCTTAGATAGTGTTTGAAATAGGGGATAAGAGGGGATATCCAGGGGATATCCCTTCTTATTCCCAAAAGTCATAACTATAAGGTAGTGTTTGAAATAGGGGATAAGAGGGGATATCCCCTGTATATCCCCTCTTATTCCCAAAAGCCATAACTATAAGGGATAGCTGGGAATAAAGTTAACCAAAGGGATAATCCATGGTTAACCCATGGGATATCCCTCAATTTATTCCCTAGAGAATGCAAGAATAGCTGGTTATCCCTCCAAATAAAAGTAAAAAAAGTTATCCTATGATTTACCTTTTTGCATTTGATATGATCAATGGGATAGTCAAGGATATCCCGGGATAGCGAAGATAAACTCTATCCCATACACTTATCCATGAATAATATTTTTCTATCAAACACTTTAATTAGCTTATTAAGTAACGTCTACGTGTGGGTCAATCTATATATCAGCTCGACGGTATGTGATGCCGACTTCCCTCGGGACGTCATCGTAAGAATCCGGAAAAAGAATCCGTGAAGTCGACTTCAAAAGCCATCCCAAGTTTGCGCCTGGCACGTCAAGTACCATATTGGTTCAAAACAAGCACGTTACGTCATGGCATCAACGTTGATCTTGAGCCAATAAAAAATGCTTCAGGACACCGGTAAGTTGATAGAATGGCGGCTTGTCATGGAAATAATAAGTCAAAATCTGGAATCCATCGCCTGCTACATGCTATTATTCTTATTATTATTAAAAATTGATCCCATCTCTATGAAGTCAATTCAAATCCATGCAAGACCATTAGAGTTATCATTCAATTTTCGAGATTCATATATGAATCTAGAGGAATTCTTGTGCATCAAGACCCATTAATATTGGCTTAAAACTTTACCATAAAAGGATCTACACAACTTATGCATAGCCTTTTGTCCATCGCCATTTGCCATCATTATTAATTATGCTTCACATGCATGGTGCTTAGAGTGATGAGCAATTGGTTAGCTAGAGGACAATGTGCAACCACTCGATTTAATTTTTATTTTATTTTTATTTTTTTTCTAGGTGAGTAAGCTCCAAGATAGGTGAGGCACCGGTCGAGCCCGGTACCGACCTAACCGCATGCAACCTAACCTCTCTCCAAAGTCCAAACCCAACCAACGCACTGGACCGAGAGGGAAATTATTAGCGGGCTGGTGCGGCGTCACTCGTTGTTTGGTTGCGGTCGCACCACGTGGCGCACTAAAAGGACGGTCGTCACGTTGACCGTCAAAATTCCCTGACGTCGAGGGACGGATAAAAGAAAAATAAATAATAATAATAAAAAAAAAAGAGCCCGCGCCATCGCGGCCTTGACGAGCGCTGCGAGCCATGTGAGTGCCGTGGGGGCCGCCCACCGTCTCCCGTCTCGTCGGTGGCCTATAACTACAGTGGGCTCCACCCGTTTGAACCTATCCAAAAGCTGGTCTTCTTTAGTTGGTGAACCGAACGGCTTCCGACTCCATTCTTCCCTCCGGCTTAATCCATCGTCAGTCCCGCCTCTCACGGCGGGTGGTCGAAGCGAGAGGCATGATTGAAGGCGAGAAAGAATTATATATGTTCAAAACTTAGAACAAAAGTCTAAAGGACAGAAGTCAGAGTGCCACATTGAACCCGGTTAGGAGAGAGGTCGGTGTTTTAGGTAGAACTTTGGAAAATTTATGGACTCGATCCGATTCGCATCAACTATAATGGTCTAATAATTCTAATTAACAAATTATATATCCAAAAGGAATTACAATCGAAATTATTGGTATGGAGCGATGGTGGTTGAAATAATTGCGGAGGACATGAGCTGGCCCCTTTGCTTACCGTACGTCATCTCTTTGATTTGTTTTCTTGTTTCCCCGGTGTTAATTAATCCCCCCCACAGAAAAAAAAAAAAAAAGTTTTGGAAGGGTGAAGAGGCCAAGTGGCAGGAAAAACAGGGGAAATCCCTGTGTTCGTAGTAGAATAGGATTAATTTGTCTTGTTCTGGATAAGAAGAGAACAAGGGCAACGGATTCAGTAGTAGATTATAATGGGATCGGATCAGCACGGGATGGTAGACGTTTGTTCTTCCAAGCAGTGGTTTGGCTGCTCCAGATCCCAGCTATAAAAAAAAATATATCCGGATTAAGTCAATTAACATAGACTACGGTGCCCAGCACCCGAAATAATGTTTGATATATTTTCCTTTATAAGGGCCGTTGCGTGCGCATGCGACGAATGGAGCACAAGCTTATGATGCACTCATGGTTGCATGCGTAAAGCTATTAAAAGAAATCAGCAATCAATGTCTGTAACTGTAAGACGAGCGTAAGAACAGCGTGGAGCGTTGCTTAACTTACGCATGAGATATAGGGCTGTTTGGCTTCCAAAAGAGTCCGCTGTCTCCCTTGTCGCGTCTTTGGCAAGGAAAATGCCGACTCCGCAAGGCGTGTCATTGGGTTCCTTTTTTTGCCTTAGTGGTGTCGGTGGGTTGGCTCCACTCATTATTGACATTGGATTTAACTGAATTAGCTCGTCCTGAGGCCAAACACACCGCTTAGCTTATCATTAGTGTTGCATAAATTAAATTCTACGTTAAAAATGGAGATCCAGGACAAAAGATGAATCATATTTGTTGGCGCTAGATGATCGTATCCAATCGCCTTTTCAATTGTCTAGGGCTCTTTCGACGGAGCAAAGCCCGATTCGAAACCTGTAAAAAAT
>UESW01002986.1:102142-135814 GCA_900491605.1 Calamus simplicifolius | reverse complement strand
CCGTCCGAGATCGGCGACGATCCGACGGTTGCGATCGATCCAAGCCCTGATCCCGATCGGCCACGACCGATCTCAAACGTGGCGATCGGTCCGATCGGCGACGATCCGAGGGTTGCGATCGATCCAAGCCCTTATTCCGATCGGTCACGATCGATTTTGGACCGATCGCTATTTAACATAATTAATTTTTTTAAATATATACGACGCAAAGGGTTGCATCATATTTTTTTAATATAATAATTATATTATATAAAAAATTAATTTTAATTTTAATAATTACGATGCAACAAGTGCGTCGCTATATTAAAACATAATTTCCCTAATTAATTTTTTGGCTTATTACGTCGCTAATGCGTCGCTATTTAACATAATTAATTTTTAAAAACATTGCAACTCACTATGTTACGTCGCAATTATTTTTTCTCATATTATACTTTATAAATTTAATTTTATTTAAAATAATTGCGACGCATTTATTGCGTCACTAAATTAAAAATAATTTTAATTTATTTTCTGGTTTATTGCGTCGCTATTTAAAAATATTAATTTTTTTTAAACATTGCGACACACTGAATTGCGTCGCAATATTTTTTAAAATTATACTTTAAAAAATATAATTTCATTTAAATTATTTGCGACGCAATTGTTGCGTCGCTAAATTAAAAATAATTTTTCTATTTTTTTAGTTTATTGCGTCGCTAAGGCGTCGCTATTTAATATTAATTCTTTTCAAAACATTGCGACGCACTGTTATGCGTCGCAATATTTTGTAAACTATTTGTACTTTAAAAAATATAATTTTATTTAAATTATTTGTGATGCATTTGTTGCATCGCTAAATTAAAAATTATTTTTCTAATTTTCTAGTTTATTGCGTCGCTAATGCGTCACTATTTAATATTTAATTCTTTTAAAAACATTGTGACGCACTGTGATGCGTCGCAATATTTTTTTTTGATAATTAATTTTATAAAATTTAATTTTATTTAAATTATTTGCAATGCAATTGGTGTGTCGCTAAATTAAAAATAATTTTTCTAATTTTCTATTTTATTGCCTCGCTAATGCGTCGCTATTTAAAATATTTATTTCTGTTAAAACATTGCGACGCAAATATTGCGTCGCAATATTTTATTGATATTTATATTTAATAAAAAATTAATTTAAAAATATTGCGATGCAATATTTGCGTCGCAATATTAAAAATTTAATTTTTTTTTGATTTTCTGGTTAATTGAGTCGCTTATGCGTCGCTAATTGCGTCGCAATATTTTGTTGTCACAGAGGCGTCGCAAAGTGGTCGCAATTTAGCGATGCAATTATGCGTCGCTAAATTTGCGTCGCTATTTCAGTTTTTCTTGTAGTGCAATAAGCCCATGAGCAATGGTAATCTCACCGAGGTCAGACCATCATTTTTGGAGTCGGCCTCGGCATGACAGTCCCTCGGCCTTGGGAAGACACCCCCTCGGCCTCGGCAGGACAGCCCCTCGGCCTCGGCTTCACAGCCCCTTGGCCTTGGTATGACAGTCCCTCGGCCTCGGGAAGACACCCTCTCGGCCTCGGTATGAGAGCCCCTCGGCCTTGGGAAGACACCCCCTCGACCTCGGCATGACACCCCTTCAGCCTCGGAAAGACACCCCCTCGACCTCGGGAAGACACCCCTCGGCCTCGAGAAGACCCTCCCTCGGCCTCGACAGGACACCCCCTCGGCCTTGGCATGACAGCCCCTCAGGCTCAGGAAGATACCCCCTCAGGCTCAGGAAGACACCCCCTCGGCCTCGGCATGAAAGCCCCTTGGCCTCGGGAAGACACCCCCTCGGCCTCAGCATGACAGCCCCTTGGCCTTGGCATGACACCCCCCTCGGCCTTGGCATGACAGCCCCTCGGCCTCGGGAAGACACCCCCCTCGGCCTCGGTATGACAGCCCCTCGGCCTCAGGAAGATACCCTCTCGGCCTCGGCATGACAGCCCCTCGGCCTTGGGAAGACACCCCCTCGGCCTCGATATGACAGCCCCTCGGCCTCAAGAAGACACCCCCTCGGCCTCGGCATGACAGCCCCTCGGCCTCGGAAGATACCCCCGGCCTCTGCAGGACACCCCCTCAGCCTCAGAAAGAACCCCCCTCGGCCTCGGCAGGACACCCCCTCGGCCTCGGTATGACAGCCCTTCGGCCTCGGAAAGACACCCCCGGCCTCGGCATCATAGCCCCTCGGCCTTGGAAGACACCCCCTCGGCCTCGGAATGACAGCCCCTTCCTCTTGGCCATAAACAGTGCCATGCAAATGCTCCATAATCAATGCTCTACGAGGGACAGATGTCTTCAACTCCAAACTTCATCTTCTGCCCCAACGGCTACACCTTGGGGCCCACGTGCCTAACTTTATCACCCATCGTTGTCCATGCAGGATTGCAAAAGGTGACTTAGGGAACACGTCTGGCAAATGCCGTAACGATCGGCCATGCCTGCCGCAGCCTGCGACAGCTGTCCATACCAAAATAGCACCTGCCAACCAGTTGCAGCCACCTACTCTGACGGGACATGGCCTGGAGCCTGACATGTCACATGGAGGTAAGCTCCACTGTTGCAGCCATCAATTAATGCTTTGGCAAGTGATTATGTCCAAAACTAGTAGACTTTAAGCATCTATAAAATGGGTAAGTGGAACCCCCGACCAGGCAAGGAATTCATTACACTCCTAAACGCTCATTCTTGATCACAGAGAGCTCTAGGCCTCTCTTCTTCCATCTTTTGAGTTTCCTCAAGCTCATGGTTGTTGCCCAGAGCACTGACTTGAGCGTCGGAGGGTCTCCAATGGAATCTTCAGTCCCCGGGACTTGTTTGCAGGCCCTCAGGTGCAAGAAGCTCCCGGAGGATCCCGGGCTCGTTGGAGGAGGCAATCGAACGCTCACGGACGTTGGAGGATGGTGATTTGACGTCAACATCATCCTTTATTTCGGGGCAAAGGTTGTCCCAAAGAGACAAAGTTAGGAATAATATTATAAAGGATCAATGCTAGGAAAGCCTTTTTCTACATGATTATGAAGCTCTTCTCGTTCATGTCAGACATACCACATATATGCCATAACTAACTGGTCCCAATTCTTCCTTCATTTATCCTATGCCCTTTTCTTTCTCCATTCTATCTATAGATTGAGAATATTGGAAAGCAAGAACTTAATTAGTCTCGGAACTGATGAAGGCAAGTAACGTCGATAAAAAAAAAAGCATCTGACAAATAAGTGATCCACTGATTCATCCTTGTCCCTACAAAAACATACTCGTTGCCAATCCCCCAACCTTTTCCAGCTTGTTCCAGTCAAAGATGCAGAAATTAAGGAAGTGTCCAGCTTGATCCTGAATTCCCGGCTTGAAATCCGTCCAAATATTGTAGCCAATATGATGATTTTGCATAAGTTGTTAGAAGTCAAGGAGGCGTGACTGATGGGTTAGATGGCCCGAGGGGCCTAAACATTCAACTGGAAAGCAAGAGTAGGAAAAGGCCCGGCCCCTCATTTTTCAACCCTGAAGCTGTGATTGCGCCTGAGATATAGAAAGTGGAAATATTTGGGGGTATGAGTTGAGAGTTGATCCATTTGTACTATTTTTTGGGATGAATATTTTTGTTGTCCCAAAGGTGTCGGTGGCCTTGGTATTCCTAATTTATGATTGTAGAGGTAAAGCCATGCTGAGGAAAATTGCTGGTATGCTTATGCTTAATCCATTATGTCTTATGTCTGAGATGTGTTATTCCAAGTACTCCTCAGGCGTCTGGCACAATTATAAACCCCCTGGATGATATGGAAATTAAGCTATATCCCTAGCATATTCATGGTGCACTGATCAATTGATCCGGTCAGTTGGAGATGGTTCCAATATTTGTACAACTTCTCAACCTTGGTTTTGTTTTACAGCTTTGAATCAAATGGCCCTTCAATATGATGTTGTTGCTTGTGAAGCCTGTCCTTCTGTGGATTCTTTTCTTACTGACGAGGGTGAATGGAATGTTCCTATGCTTCAACAAATTTTCCTCCAGGATTCTTCAGGTTCCTGTGGGAGGTGCTAGCCAATAGGATCTACTAACATCCACAAGTGTCTGTCAAGGTGGTCTACTCTTCTATGATTTCTTCAATTGACTTCTCCTCCCTACAGTAGTAAGATTATTTCAACGGCTGCCTTCAATCAGCCCTCGCAAATATCAAACTAAAAAAGAGTGGGTAGAGTATTTTCAACGGGTCTCATCTTACCTCCAGTTCTCTCCTCGATGCTCAAATGATACCATCTCATTCTATTCTTATTTATTTTCTCTGGAATTGCTGGACTGCTAGGAATAAATTTATTTTTGAAATATTGTGCCCAGGCCTATGGCTATGGCTATTATTCAGGGAACAGTACGTTCAATATATTAGCCTCTAAATATGTTCTATCCATGCATCGGTCTTTTTAGTCCGATCTCTGGGGGTTATTCCTCGCAGTTGACTATGGGTCTGGGTCCTTCTACCTTACCTTTTGTGTCTTAGCAACCCCTCAATCGGAAAGTTTGAAGATTAATTTTGATGAAGCTGTTCGGCGGCGTAACTCTGAAGCAGGATTCATAATGAAAAATGAATTTGGTTAACCACTTCTTACAGGCATAATTCCTATACCGGTTGTCTCTATTACTAGTGTGGAATTAACTGCGGCTTGATGGGGAGTGAGAACAGCAATGGACTACTTCCCTTCAGCACGCTTTGTTTTGAAAGGCGACTCAAACCACAATCATCTTATGACTCATTGGAGAACCTAGTAGTCTCCATCCTCTTCTTCGAAGCTTAGAGTCCTTGATTACAACCTTGCCTTCCATGTTTGCCTTTCATCATATTTTAAGGGAAGGAAATCAAGCTGCAAATTGGCTTGCTGGTATTGCTACTGAACTGCCTGAGGTCCATTTTTTGGAGAGACCGTCCTCCGCCCCAATTTATGTTGTTACTTGAGCCTGATGCTCGACGCACCATGTTTTCTAGATCATGATTCCTCTTTTGTTCAAATACAAAAAAAAAAAAAAAAAGGAAAAATTATAAGTTTGTTTGGGCCCCAAATCTAAAGAAGCTGCAACTTGTCTAAGGAAAAGTCTTTGTGCACCGTCCTCACGTGGCCGCGCATGTGTCAAAAGTATTTTTATACTTTTTCGCACCGCATGCGTGGTCATATACGTGTGCAGTTAATCATCGCGTGCGATGCGCATGTTCCTGCATGTAATGTATAAAGAGTTTTCCTCTGCCTAAATCTCCCGCCATCCAAAGTTCTTGCATGGAACTACTATGGCAAGGAGGTCGGATCGGGATGAATGAGATTTAAAAAAAAGCCTTTGTGCATCAGATCCAGTGTAGCTTGCACGTACCATTCCTGGCGATTGACATACGACACGTACATGCACGTGCTAAAAATAAAAAATCATTGTTGCTCTTTAATAAAAATGCCATCTAAATGCACCAAAATATATCTGAAAAGTTATTTTCCGTGCCGTAAACATCTTGGAATATGCATGGATCCAATCCTCCGTTTCTTTTTGTTTTTCCTCTTTACTTTTCACGCCCTGTTACTCTGAAACAGATATCACATGGATAAGCTCTGTCCGAGCATCGAATCAAGCTCATAGTATAGGTACATTGCAGGATGCCTATAATCTTTTTAGGGAGCTTACTCTGGTGTAGGGCAAGCAGCAAACAATGGTAGCGTTCTGGCCCAGTAATTACCTAACACATGTAACTAGGTGGGAAAGCAATGTGGTCCTCGGGTCCTACCTAGTTTGAACCACTCTGTTGGATTCTTTTGTCCTGGATTCTATGTTGATCTTAAACTGAATGCTCAAAATAGTTGATATGAGGCCCTGTTGTACAGCTAATTTCCTCATCAGGTGATGGCTTGACCTGTGAGAAGAGGTTGCCAGTCAAAAAAAGGTCTCTCTTTGTTTTTTTTTCGTTGTTTTCTTTTCCTCCTCCCTGGAGAAGGTTTCATGAAAGGTGGTACGAAAAAGTCTTTATATATTACCTTCTTCGATGCAAGATGGTTTATATCGGACATAATAATTTGCTTGTGAACCCATAAATTTATGGTACGAGATCCATAAACGAGCCCTTCAGCATAGATTTATATGCGAATGAATCATCGTTTCAGTGTAGATCATCTTGCACTGAAAGTAATATACAAAAACTTTTCCGAGATAATAAAATTGTCTTATGAAGAGGAGAAAAAGACTCCTTTCAAAAAAAAAAAAAAAAAAAAAAAAATTAACCAACCTCACAGCTAAAGGCAGAGTGTCAATTAATCCGTTAAGCTTTAAATATATAATATTTTTGACATCTCGTTGTTACGTAGAATCGATTAAAGCTAATGTATTACAGTGTCAACTAATCCGTACGTTAAGATGATACATCAATTATATATAACAAAATATTAAAATATATTATATTAAATTATAATAATTAAAAGTTTAAAAATTAAAATAAATTTTAAGTAGAATTTTGTTGGCCAAAAACCATATATATATATATATATATATATATATATATATATATATATATATATATAGGTCAAAAGTTTCAGGTTCCCTTTGCTTGCGTAGACCTGGAGACTTGGGTAACGCTAGTTAGCAGTAGGCCTCGGATGGAGCAAAAGAGGAGGTGCATTAGTCCAAATCCATGCCACATGGGCGCACCGTGCCACCTCTCTCTGCTGCTCGTGCCGCAGTCATGCGCTGCTGGCACGGCAATGATGCTTTGTGTGCAAGTACCAGCCTCTCCTTACAGAGATTTGAATCTTATAGCAGTGCTTAACCTTCCACCAGCCTGATGTTGGTCTGCTGTTGCTCCACGTGGTAGGTTCTGAGACTACCACTGATCTGGGTCATGTGACTCATGGGTGCATCTTAGCCGCAGTGACAAAGTCTGGTCTCTGACTCTCTGGAACCATTCAACAGCTCGAAGACCAAGTTCAAAAAAGAAGATGAAAAAAACAAAAAAAGAGACCAAAGTTCTGAAAGCGTCAAATAGTTGCAGAGCAGAAATTTTTTTTATAAAATGGGTGAAGATAATCTATGTAATTAATTATATACCTTTTTGACGTTAAAATAAGCAAAAGGAAAAAAAATAATAAATAATAGTGAAAACCAGAAACTCACAGATCATAAAGCTAGCAATTAATATTAATATGTGATTTGTTATTTTTTCTATTAAACCATTGCATCCGTAAATAATTTGGTTGTAAGAAACATCATGAATTGGAACTGGAATTTTGAATAATTTAATTTGGATCGTCAGGGCAAAGTAGAATATCAATATGGATAGGAAAAACTCAAATTAAAAAAAATATATATATCTTTTGTGTTTATCAATCTATTCTATTTTGATTATAATTCTTCTTATTTAGTATAAATCACTCTTTGTTCAAAAATTTTTATTGATAGCTATCATTTTTTTTACAATTGAAAGAATCATTATATACAATAGTTCAGCAGTAAAAATACTTTTATAAGATATCTATAAAAGTAATCCTCAAGTAAACAAACATTTATCATATTTAAATACTGAATAATCCGTTTAAGAGTTCTAAAATTCTTCTTTCGCTTGTTTTTACTAAATTAAATGTCAAATATTTTCTTTTTTTTAAGGCAAAACCTCAGGACTCATTTACTTTGCCTTTTTATTTTTTTTGTATAGAAAAATGGATGGATGAAAGGTGCTTTACCATGTGTGTGAAGACGCATATTGTTTGATAGCATTCAAGAATAAATTTTGAAGCCTGTTGTCGTCAAATCACTCTTTCTTGAATGTCAGGTAACTTGAAACCCGGTATGCGATGAAGATAGGCTCGAGGATCCTCCTACTCTTCATCTTGGACTAGGATCTTACAAAAAGTCTTCATGAGCAGGTTGCTCTGACGGAAACCTTCCAACGCTCGAGTGAGTGGCCTAAAAAATAGTGACGAATCTCCCTCTTGCCTCGGAGTTCGCTAGGGACTTAGAGAGTTTCTTGAGGCTAGAAAAGTTGAAGTCCCCCTCCCTCGTTATGAGAGAAGGCTTTTTATATCTGATCAGGGGTCCCTTCTACTCCTTTTTGGACAGTTGTGATTCCGAAACACTATGGTTTGACATAGAGCGAACGGTAAGGCCAACAGCAGCTGGGGTGTCTGTCGGTGTCTTTTTATTTTTTTGTATAGAAAGATGGATGGATGAAAGGTGTTTTACCATGTGCGTGAAGATGCATATTGTTTGATAGCATTCAAGAAAAAATTTTGAAGCTTGTTGTCGTCAATCACTCTCCCTCGAATGTCAGGTAACTCCGGAACCCATTATGCATGAAAATAGGCTCGAGTATCCTCCTACTCTTCGTCTTGGACTGGGATCCTACAAAAAAGTCTTCATGAGCTGGTTGCTCTGACGGGAACCCTCCGACGCTCGAATGAATGGCCTGGAAAATAGTGATGAATCTCTCTCTTGCCTCAGAGTTCGTTAGGGACTTAGAGAGTTTCTTGAGCTAGAAAAGTTGAAGTCCCCCTCCCTCATTATGAGAGAAGGCTTTTTATACCTGATCAGGGATCCCTCCTATCCCTTTTTGGACAGTTGTGATTCTGAAACACTATAGTTTGACATGGGGCGAACGATAAGGCCAACAGCAGCTAGGGTGTCTGCCCGGTGGCTATCAGATCTGGTGGGCCACCTCCTAGTCTAATACGGACGGCTATGGCCGGCTGATGGGCCAAGTCCTATCAGAAATGGCATTGCAAGCGATAGGTAGGCCAGGCCAGGTCTTGTCGGGCATGCGCCGTAGCCGATAGGTGGGCCATGTGTGACCGCAGATCGACCACATGGGACCACGGTAGGCAGTGGGTCACGTAGGTGCCGGGGTTGAGTCTAGATCCAGGCTCAGTGGCAGTCTTGAAGGCCGACACTAAGGTTGGTCTTGGAGCCGATGCTAGAGTCGGTCTTACTAGCCAATGCTGAGTCGATCATGAAGGCCAACGCTGGGGTCGATCTTGGAGGCCGACACTAGAGTCGGTCTTATTGGCTGACGCTGGAGTTGGTCTTAGAGACTGGGGGTGACACATAATGGAAGACTCGAGTTGCTCGAGCTGTTTGATCTTATCCTCGTCAGTCAACTTCATTTGATAACTGCAACGTGGCTTGATCAGCTACATCAAATGCCCTCCCATGCCTGAGCTCTCCCTCGCCAAGCGAAAGGAGCGTAGACCTTTAGTGCCTTCGATCCATGTCTTTAATGATGGGCACATGCCTCTTTGGAGGGTCAAATTCTTTTCATTTAAGGGAGCATGGGATGTTGTATCATCGCCGTGTAGGAGATTCTTTCTCTAAAACCGAGGAGATTTTTCTTGAAATCGAGGCCATCTCTCTCGATAAAGTAGTAGCCATCATTATGGTGATGTCACTGGCGTCTCATCATCGGCTGCAGATCATGCCCTTATACCCCTGATCGAGGCATCCTGCCTTGGGTGGATGAGATCTCATGATGGTTGGGATATGCCTTTAATGGAGGGTCTCCATGTGGCGAGCCGAATCAAGTGGAACGATTCGAAGAACGGGCATAAAGGGATCGTCACTGTCATTGGGCCCTTCGTGCATCTGAAGCCTTTCCGCCTGATTCTGAAACCCGAGTCCTTAGAGCTCTCCTCCTTCGAAACCTCACATCTGCTGTCTCTCTATTCTAGGTTAGTTCCTTTGATCCTTCCTCGTCTTCTTCCTCATGGCCTATGATAGGAATGGCAAGAAGCCCATAGAAGCCTCCCCATCCTCATCCTCCTCCGAGGACAGAGTTCCTCTGACCCAGCGGCGGCAGCGGGTGGGGTCTCGATCCGGGGCCCCCGCCGACCGTAGCACTACCTCCACCTGTAGCACCACCGCGTAGGGCTAGTCGGGCCTCCTCTTCGGCCGCTGCTCCCGTCTTGGTGGGGCCGGTGAGGACCGCTTCCACCATGCCCCCCGCGAACGTAGAGTCCCTTAGGGATACCTATAGGATTCCTTTGGATGTCCGATTGTCTACCCCTGACCCAACAACAGGGTGACCTCTGGTCCTCCCAGTGGGATTTCCTTGTAAGAGGAGTTCTTCAAGGTAGGCCTTCGGCTTCTCCTTCATCCTTTCATCGCTAGTCTTCTTCACAGGTATGCCATGATATCAATGCAGTTGGTTCCGAATTCCATTCGGACCATCTGCGCTTTCATGGTGCTCTATGGCTACCTGGGTATAGTGGGTAGAGTATTCTTGTTCCGCAATCTTTATACTCTACGCTATCAGTCCAACATGGGTGGTGATTATTCACACCCAGATCAGCCAAGCTCTCAAACCGAACCTTTCCTTCCATCAAAGGATGGAAGACCCAACTTTTCTTTGCCCATATTGAGGGGGTGAGGCCGAGTTGGGAGGACCCAAACCTGAGCCGAATAAGAACTCGGCGATGATCCCGGGGGATTGGGAGGTATTCGAGTAGATACTATCCTCTTGGGTCCCCCTTGTCAAGAGCTCTTGTCGAAGGAGAATCTTTGCTACGCAGGTTTGGCCTCGGGTGATGGTGAGCGCCCACATTCCTCTTCCCTTTTTTTTTACTAACCTGCTCCATGCATGTGCAGACATGAGGATACCTGCAGACGTCGTGAAGAGGGTGGTCAAGAAGAGGAAGAGGGCTGCTGGTGACGATGCAGGAGGGTTGGAGGGAAAGCCTCGCTCTTGATTTTTGGCCTCCCTCCATGCGAGCATTGGGTGGACCGGGAGGCCGGCGTCGATCGACCTTACCGCTGAGTCACCCCCAAAGGAGCCAAGGGGTGAGGTGGTCCCCCTGCTAGCGAGTCAACCACCTCCAATATGGAGCCGACCCCGAAGGGAGGCCCGCTAGCTGGAAAGTAGGCAGGTGAGGAGGTCCCGCGGCAACAAAGTCGATGGGGAAGACCATTGCTCAGGATAGAGAGAGCAAGGAATTGCCGCCTGCCCATGGCTCCACACCCACGACCTCCACATCAGCCGGCTCCATAGAGGCAAGTGGACCGAGGGTGATCCCATCGCAGCCGTCCTTAATGAATCACAATCGCACGATAGAGCGTCATTGGCCCTGGTGTACCTACCAAAATTTCAAGAGGAACTGCGCTGTCAGTGGGCCACAGATTTCTTTTGGGACGCCTTCTCGGCTTTGCTTTGGGTAGGTGTCTTTTCGTTCCGTCTTCATAAAGCTTTTCCATTACATTATATGTTAATGGATGTTTTTTTCATGCGAACTCCATGTTCGCCGCCTGGGACATTGCCCTTCAAGCCGAAGCCGTACTCACCCATGGCGATGGGACTACACCACCCTTCAGGCCCAAGCCAAGAGGGCTGAGGGCGCATTGGAGGCGGCTCGTGCCGAGCGGGCAGAGGAGCTCAAGGAGGCGAAGCGTCGGGTAGCGGCCGAGCTCGAGTGCGCTTGGGTCACCGAGGCGAAGTTGGATGACGTAGTGGCGAGGCTTAGCGCTCGCGACATCCAGCTTCATTCTTTCACTTGGAGGTGAAGGCGGCCGAGCTACGGGCCAATGATGCCGAGGAGATCGCCCGAATGGCCGATGCGAGGGCAGCCGAGAGGGAGGCAACGGTTTGAGCTGCCAAGGAGAGGATCGTTGCCGCTGAGAAGAGGGCCACCTTGGCCGAGAGAGGGGCCATCGAGGTGGTGGAGCGCTACCGAAACTCTGTTGCTTTCATGGATGAACTAGCGGAGGCCTCTATTGAGGTCTATCTCCAAGGCTTCCGAGAATGTAAAGAGAAGGTGGGTAGAGTCCTCAGCATCATGGGCCTCGATGACATCGAGCCTAATGACGACGAGGGGCCGAAGGGGTCACCGGCGAAGAGATCGGATGACAACAGGTTGGCACCAGGCAGCGATGGACCGGTAACTGCCAAGCCCTGAGGACTTGCCTCTTCTCCTTTTTTGTTTTTTTTGTTGTTTTTTATCTTGTTCCTTGTATCGAAGTTTGACTTGAGATGGCGCTTTTGTAAACACTTTTTCTAGTGATGAAAGATGAACTTTCTTTTAAATCTTCAAGTTTTTGAGTACTTAGCTTCTATAGTGCATTCCATTGTCCTTTGCACTTGAGTGAATCCGCGATTGGGCCACAAATTTCGATGGCTGTCGGCATATGATCCGAGACGACGTTGGAATCTTTCGTGGTACCGGCGCTAGAGTTGGTCTTGGCAGCCGACTCTGAAGTCGGTCTTGTTGCCGACTCTGAATTTGGTCTTGTTGCCGATGTTGAAGTCGGTCTTGGTATCGATGCTGAGGTCGATCTTGTTGCCGACTCTAGAGTCGGTCTTGGTGCCAATGCTAGAGTCAGTCTTGTTGCCGACTCTAGAGTCAGTCTTGGTGCTGACGCTAATGTCGGTCTTGTTGCCGACTCTGGAGTCGGTCTTGGTGCCAACGCTAAGGTCGGTCTTGTTGCTGACTCTAGAGTCAGTCTTGGTGCCAATGCTGAGATCGATCTTATTACCGAATTTGGAGTCCATCTTGGTGCTGATGCTGGAGTCGGTCTTGGTGCCAACTCTGGAGTCGTCTTGGTGCCAACGCTGAGGTCGGTCGCTGGGACTAAACTCGGGAACCTTTAGAACTTTGTCTCAGAGAGCTGATTGGATGAGAGAAAATATTTGGACTCATCTTTATTTTAATCGATGAAGGCATACATCATTGGTAGTGCCGACGGAGGTTGTCAACATTTCAGGTGCGGAGGATTGGCCTCCCGTCTAACCTTCAATCCGATACGTTCCGCGAAGAAGTGCCTTAGTGACCCGGTAGGGGCCTTCCCAGTTTGGGACAGTTTGTCTCCCTCCATAGGCTTCGAGACCTCGGCTCGTCTGAGGACTAGGTTTCCAGAGAGAAATACCTTGGAGCGATACGAGCATTATAGTACCTCGCAGCTCTCTAGCGATAGGCAGCCATCTTGAACCGCGCCCGGTCACGCGCCTCCTTGATAAAGTTGAGGTTGGCCCGTAGTTGATTAGGGTTATCCTCCTCATCATACGACTCCACCTGGGGGCTAGGGATGCCGATCTCCACATGGATGACAGCTTCTAACCTGAATACGAGGCTAAAGGAAGTCTCTCCAGTGGGGATCCTTGGTGTCGTATGATACGTCCACAGCACGTTTGGGAGCTCCTCCACCCATCTTCCTTTAAACTTGTCCAGCCACGTTTTTAGCCCCTAGAGGATGGTCTAGTTTGTAATCTCGGCCGCTTCATTTATTTATGGGTGGCCGACGAAAGTAAACCATTGGCGGATGCTCAGCTCGGCTTTGATAGCAGTGGTGGGGTTGACAAGAATTCCTTCAGCCCCTCAAAAGCTTTATGGCATTCTTTCGTCCACTCAAAGTCGTTTAACTTCCATAATGCCTTGAAGAAGGGCATGCATCGCTCGACCAACTTCAATAGGAATCGGCTCAGAGCCACCACCCTTTTGGTTAGTCATTGTATCTTCTTCTTGTTGGCTAAAGGTCTCATATCGAGGATGGTTCAATCTTCTCTGGGTTCGCCTCGATTCCTCACTGGGTCACCAAAAAATTCTAAAAACTTGCCCATCGTGACCCCGAATGCACACTTGCGGGGATTCAGCCTCATCTGGTAATGGCGAAGGTTGCCAAAGGTTTTTGCTAGGTCAGCGACATGGTCGTCAGTGTAGATGCTTTTGGTCACATGTCGTCCATGTACCCTCCATGTTGCGCCTGAGTTGGCTTTCGAAAACTTTGTTCATCAGCCTCTAGTATGTGACCCCTGCATTGTTTAGTCCAAAGGATATTATTTTGTACTAGTAGATTCCTTTCTCGGTCATAAAGGAAGTAGCCTCCTCGTTCGTTGGATTCATCTTTATTTGATTGTAGCCGAGAAGGCGTCCATAAAACTGAGGATCTCATGGCCAAACATGGCATCCACCAATTGGTCAATTATGGGAAGTGAAAAGCTGTCCTTAGGGCATGCCTTGTTGAGGTCGATCAATGGAAATCCTTCAGCTTTCACTGGCCTTACGGACCATCACCATATTGGCCAGCCAATCGAGTTAATGTGCCTCTCGGATATGGCCGGCGTGATCAACTTACGGACTTCTTCATCGATGGCCCTCTGTCGCTTAGGGACGAAGCTCCTCTTCTTCTATCGGACCAGCCGACACTTTGGATCGATATTGAGCTTATGGGTGATTACCTTCAATGGTATGCCCAGCATGTCTGACGTAGACCAGGCGAAGACATCCAATTGGCCCGCAGGAAAGCGAGAAGTTGGTCTCTTGCCTCCGCGGGGAGAAGTGCACTGATTTGAACTGTCTTCTTTGGGTCTTCCCTTAGTGGAAAGGACAGCATATGCTCGCCGGCTCTCCCCTCCTCTCAGATTCTCTGGAGTCAAGCAGCTCTAGGGCCGGCGGACTAGCCATCTCCTGAGGACTAAGAGCAGTGTGGTAGCAAAGTGGCACCGAGCTCCGCTCCTCATGCATCTCGCCGATTCCATCGCTGGTAGGGAATCTGATGAGTAACCGCTTGGTGGAGATGATGGCGTCTAAGAGCCACCTGAGGATGGCATTGTAGGCCAGGAGGACTCGACGATAAGGAATCTCATGAGGACTATGCTCTGGCATGGCGATGTCCCAGTCGTGACCGAAAGAGTGACCACTCCCTCCACCCTCACAGAGTCTCCGGTTAAGCCCACCAGGGGTGTAGTCATGGGCCAAAGGGAGTCGGAGATAAATTTATCCGAACAATGGCATCGTAAGTGAGAATGTCGACCAAACTTTTACCATCGATAAGAATCCTTTTTACAGGGTGCCTGACGATTGTCATGGACAAGACAACTATCATCATTAGGATTTTCTACCCCCACTAAGTCTTGTTTGGAAAAGGGAATTATAGTGTCAACCCCCTCGTCCCCCCGTGACGTCTTGGAAGTGCTATCTGCCCCCAGGAGATCATGGCCACACTCTTCTCATTAGGGCATTGTTGATACAGACCGGGGCGACCGAAGGTGCTATCATCCCTGGAATAGATAGGGCCTCCCTCTAGATAAACTTGTCGAGGTAGCCTCACTGGATGAGCTCCTCTATCGCCCACTTTGGGTGACGACATCCTATGTTGTAACCATTATCTTGGTGGAAGCAGTAGTAGAGGTTCTTGTTGCATGGAGCTCTGCGCTTCAGGGGAGCAGGACATTGGAGATATGGCTCGCCCTTGATTTTCATTAAGATATGGGATCTCGGGGCGAGCAGATGGGTGAGATGCTCTTCCTTGGGGGCAAAAGTTTGGGGCCGATTATCCGATCGTCGAGGAGGCTCGAGCTTCTTGGAGCGAGGTTCGCTTGCCTCCATGCAGGCCGCCTCATACTGAATCTTTCGTCAGTCTTCCTTCGGGTGGAATTGGCCTTGTCGGCCCGAATGTACTTCTATGCACAACTCAGAAGTTTGGCATATGAACTGGAGGGCATTTTGTCGAGGGAATAGGTGAAACAAGAGGAAAGGAGCCCTCGCTTCAAGGCCAGGATGGCCATGGAGTCATCGAGGTGGTAGACATCAAGAGCAGCTCCCTTGAACTGAGCCACGAAGTCCTTTAGTGACTCACCGTCCTTCTGCCGAATGGAGAACAAACTGTCGGCCATCCGAGGGATCTTCCGATAGGCATCGAAGTGCACTAGGAGGGCTCTCTCCAGCTGCCGAAAGGAATTGATACTGCGCTGCAGTAAGTGAGAGTACCAAGCATGCGCAGTCTTCCGAAGGATGGCCAAAAGACAATGCAGAGGAGGGCATCGGTCGCCCCTTGGACCTGCATGAGTACCTTATAGCTCTCCAGATGGTCCAGGGGATCAATGGTGCCATCGTAGGGATCGAGCTGAGGGAGACAGAATCGAATCGAGATTGGTTCCCCCATGATGCGGCGAGATAACGGGGACGGCTATCATAGTCCATCTCCGCTGGCTAGAGATTTTGTGGTTGAGCTCTTCTAGCCGCTCATTATACTCATTGAGTTGCTACTCGTATGGCGGCCAATCCGATTGTTGAAGGACCAATCCCTCGAAGACACGGAGGATGAGTAGGGGGGAGAGACAGGGTCGGTGGTGGTGCTCCCCCTCGGGCTCCTTCCTGTGCCGCCAATTGGGAGGACTGCTAGAATGGAGAGCGAGAGATCGTGGCCTCTTGGGGGCCTCCCGGCGATGGGACCCCGGCGAGGCATGGCGGTAGGGCTTTCGAGAGGGGAATCCACTGCGGGTAGATTGTTGGCTGGCCTGAGAGCTTGTCGCCTGAGTTAAAGAAGGCTGGGGTTATGGCTGTGCTGCGATAGAGTGTTGCTCTTACAGCTCCCGAACTAAAGCCATAATATCTTGAACTTGCTGGGCGAGAGCAGTAAGCTGGTCAGGTTGAGCAACCAGTGGCGGTAGTGGAGGTGGAGCAAGGAGGTTAACCTCCAGTTGTTTAGTTGGCAGAGGATGCCTCCCAGCATGGCTAGTGGAGGCCTCTCGGCACGTGTAATCGCCATCTTCTACCTGAAGGGGGATGGAGATCTGTTGCTAGCCCTCGTAGGTATTTCACCTTTCTTCGCTCTCTTCCTGGTGCGCCAATTTATTGTCGCAAATCACCCTCCCTCGAACAACAGGTAACTTCGGGGCCCGGTATCCGATAAAGATAGGCTCGAGGATCCTCCAACGCTCCGTCTTGGACTGGGATCCTGCAAAAAAGACTTTGTAAGCCAGTTGTTCTGACGGAGACCCTCTGACGCTCGAGTGAGTGGCCTAGGAAATAATGATGAATCTCCCTCTTGCCTGGGAGTTCACTAGGGACTTAGAGAGTTTCTTGAGGCTAGAAAAGTTGAAGTCCCCCTCCCTCGTTATGAGAAAAGGCTTTTCATACCTGGTCAAGGGTCCCTCTTACCCCTTTTTGGACAGTTGTTATTTTGAGATGCTATGGTCTGACATGGGGCAACAGTAAGGCCAACAACAGCAGGGGTGTCCACTTGGTGGCTTGTCAGGTCTGAAGGGCCACCTTCTGGTCTGACATGGACGGCTACGACCGGTTGGTGGGCCAAGTCTGTCAGAAATGACGTTGCAAGCGGCAGGTAGGCCAGGCCAGGTCTTGTCGAATGTGCATCACAGCCAGTAGGTGGGCCATGTGGGACTGCAGATCTATCATATAGGACCACGGCAGGCAGTGGGCCATGTAGGTACTGGGGTTGAGTCTGGATCTGGGCTCGATGGTGGTCTCGGAGGCCGATGCTAGGATCGGTCTTGAAGACCGATGCTGGAGTCGGTCTTACTAGTCGACGCTGAGTCGATCATGAAGGCTGACACTAGGGTCAGTTTTGAAGGCCGATGCTGGAGTCGGTCTTACTAGCCGATGTTAGAGTTGGTCTTAGAGACTGGGGGTGACACATAATGGAAGACTCGAGTTGCTTGAGTCGTCTAATCTTGTTCCCATCAATCAGCTTCGTTTGAAAACTGTTGTTGCCGCCGGAATCTATCCTCCGACTCGGGCGCGATCGACCTCCTGATCTAGGCTTCCTCTTGGGTGGACCTGCACAGAAGTCCTCACGCGAGAGGCGTTGGGGGTGGCCCTCCGCGGAAGACCCTCCGATGCTCAAGTCAGTGGGGTCGATGATCAACAGAAATGAGGAGAAGGATCTCTCTGGGAGTCCCTCCAGGGTGGCCAATCGGGAGCTCTAGGGAAGCGCCGACGAGCAGTGAAGGGGGCAGAGAGTGAGTGAGTGAGAGTGAGAGTAAGCCAATGAGCCAGGGGCTGTGTGCACATTTTTTGAACTGACCAAAGTTCTGGGGACTGTTCGGAAGTCCTTCGGCTTTAATCGAGGTTCGCGTGCTTTTGGTTTTTGCGGGGGCTTTACGCACTCCAGTTTTAACCGGGGCTTTAGAATTCATCGCTAGGCCCAACCGAGATTCGGAGACCTGTTGCTCGGCCCAGCCGCGGTTCAGAGATCAGTTGCTCAGCCCAGCCAAGATTCGGAGAGTAGTTGCTCGGCCCTACCGAGGTTCGGAGAATGGTTGCTCGGCCCTACCGAGGTTCGGAGAATGGTTGCTCGGCCCTGCCGAGGTTCGGAGAATTATTGCTCGGCCCTGCCGAGGTTCGGAGAATTGTTGCTCGGCCAGCCGAGGTTCGAAGAATTATTGCTTGGCCCTGCCGAGGTTCGAAGAATTATTGCTCGGTCCTGCCGAGGTTCGAGAATGGTTGCTCGGCCCAGCCGAGGTTCGAAGATTTATGGCTCGGCCCTGCTGAGGTTCGGAGAATTATTGCTTGGCCCAGCCAAGGTTCAGAGAATTATTGCTCGGCCCTGCCGAGGTTCGGAGAATTGTTGCTTGGCCCTGCCGAGGTTCGGAGAATGGTTGCTCGACCCAACCGAGGTTCGGAGATCTATGACTCGGCCCTGCCGAGGTTCGGAGAATTGTTGCTCGGCCCAGCCGAGGTTCGGAGAATTATTGCTCGACCCTGCCGAGGTTCGGAGAATAGTTGCTCGGCCCTGCCGAGGTTCAGAGAATTATGGCTCGGCCCAGCCGAGGTTCGGAGAATTGTTGCTCGGCCCAGCCGAGGTTCGGAGAATTGTTGCTCGGCCCTGCCGAGGTTCGAAGAATTGTTGCTCGGCCCTGCCGAGGTTCAGATATTTATGGCTCGGTCCTGCCGAAGTTCGGAGATTTTCCTGCTTGAATAGGTAACTCGGTCGTGCCGAGGATTGTAAGCAGCATATGTTTCTTTTCAATTTTTGGTGATATAATTTATGGTGATTCATGTCATGAATTATGAAACATTGTGCCGACAAAAATTTAAGGAAGCGAGCCTGTAGAGGGCGTACCCTACTGGTAGTACTTGCGGAGATTGTCCGAATTCCACGTCCGAGGGATGGATCTTCCGCTTAGATCTTGCAGCTTGTAGGTCCCAGGTCCGACGATCTCCGCTACTTGGTAAGGGCCTTCCCAGTTTGGGGCCAGCTTTTTTGCTCCAGCGGTTTGGAGACAGATGCTTTCGGAGAAAGGTCGCCAGGCAAGAAAGCTTTCCCTTTGACTCTGGAGGCATGGTAGCGGGCCACTCTTTGCTGATAGGCAGCCACTCTGATCCGAGCCTTTTCTCTGATCTCCTCTATCAGGTCAAGGTTGGTGCGGAGCTGCTCATCGCTGGCTTCCTCCGAGTAGCTTTCCACCCGCAGAGAAGGGAGCCCTATCTCCACGGGGATGACGGCCTCTGTGCCGAAGGCCATTCGGAATGGAGTTTCGCCTGTGGGTACTATCGGGGTGGTGCGGTAGGCCCATAGGACATGGTGCAATTCGTCTGCCCACCTGCCTCGGGCTCTGGAGAGCCGAGCTTTGATCCCTTGAAGGAAGGTCCGGTTGGTTACTTCGGCTGCTCCGTTGGCCTGTGGATGCCCGACCGAGGTAAGGTGGTGGTGGATCCCGTGCTCCTCGCAGAACTGGTGAAACTTTGGATTGTCGAATTGCCTGCCGTTATCAGTGATGATAGTGTGGGGAGGCCGAAGCGGCAGATGATGGACTTCCATACAAAATCCCTGGCCCGAGCCTCGGTTATTTGTGCGACTGCCTCCGCCTCGACCCATTTGGTGAAGTAATCGATGGCGACGAACAAGAACTTCCGTTGCCCCGTGGCGAGCGGAAATGGGCCGAGAATGTCCATCCCCCACTTGGCAAAGGGCCAAGCGGAGGATATGGGGACTAGGCTGGCGGAAGGGAGCCTCTGAATGCTTGAGTGTCTTTGGCATGGGTCGCAAGCTCGGACAAGGTCGTCTGCATCCTTTTGCATGGTCGGCCAATAGTAACCTTGACGCAGCACCTTGTGGCACAGGGACCGGCTCCCCAGATGGTTGCCGCAAATCCCTCGTGCACCTCCGAAGGGCGTAATCAGCTTCAGATGGGCGAGGCATCTAAGCAGTGGCATGGAGAAGGACCGCTTGTAGAGCTGGTCATCAATTAGCACATAGTGGATGGCTTGCAGTTTAGCCTTCTAGCCTCCCTTCGATCGGCCGGGAGCGACCCTTCTTTGAGGTACTTCAGGATGGGTCGAACCATGATGGTTCGGCCTCAACTTGCATCACTCGGTCGGCTTCCGCGATACTCGGCTTTCCAAAGTCTCCAGGTGGAATTTTGTTCGGCGTCCATTGATTCCGCGGTCGCCAGTCGAGATAGTAGGTCGGCACGGGCATTTTCAGATCTAGGAATCTGAATAATCTCAAATTCGGGGAAATGGAGAGTAGGCTCCGCACCTCTTGGAGATATCGATCATGTTCGGTTCCCGAGCCTCAAACTCCCCGACGTGACCTGCCACCAGCTGAGAGTCGGTGAAGGCATTCAGTTTCTCCACCTTAAGGCTTGCGGGCGATCCGGAGACCGGCCAGCAGGGCTTCATACTCAGCTTCGTTGTTGGAGGCCGGGAAGGAGAAGCGGACGCCATATTCAAAAGTCATCCCCTCCGGACTGGTGAGACCAGACCCGCACCGGAGCGATGGGCGTTGGATGACCCGTCGACATGGAGGAGCCACCGGGCTCCAGATTTTGGTTTCTCGGGGAGTCTGGGGTGGAGCCGTCCTCCGGGATGGTACACTCGAGGAGGAAGTCGGCTAGCACCTGAGCTTTGATGGCCGGGCGAGGCTGAAAACGGATGTCATGCTCGCTCAGCTCGACGGCCCATTTGTCATTCTCCCTGATCTCCGGGCGGTGGACCACCGCCTTGATGGGTTGGTCAGTCAGGACCGTCACGGAATGTGCTTGGAAGTACGGCCGCAGCTTTCGAACTGAGGTGATCAAGGCCAACACCATCTTCTCAATCCTGCTATACCTCGTCTCCGCGTCGCGGAGCAGTTGCTGACATAATAAATCGGCTTCTGGACCTTGCCTTCTTCTCTGACCAGCACCGAGCAAACGGCACCTTCCGAGACAGCCAGATACAAGAACAATGTCTCCCCTGGATTTGGACTGCTGAGGAGCGGGGCGAGCCGAGGTACTTCTTGAGATCTTGAAATGATTTTTGGCACTCGGGAGTCCACTGGAAGTTTTTGGCCGATCGGAGAGTTTTGAAGAAGGGGAGGCATCTTTCGGCCGACGCGCCACAAAGCGGTTAAGGGCCGCTATCCTCCCGGTTAGGCGCTGGACTTCTTTAATAGATGCTGGGGGCGCCATCTGCTGGAGAGCTTGAATCTTCTGGGGGTTAGCTTCGATACCTCGCTGGGAGACCATGAAGCCGAGGAACTTCCCGAGTTAACGCCGAAGGCGCACTTAGTTGGGTTGAGCTTCATCCCATATTTGCGGAGTGTTGCAAAGCTCTCCGAGAGATCCTCGACGTGCTGTGATGCTTCTTTGCTTTGACCAGCATGTCGTCGACGTATACCTCCATGTTCCGGCCGATTTGTTCCTTGAACACCTTGTTGACCAGCCTTTGGTAGGTGGCTCCTGCATTTTTAAGACCGAAAGGCATAACACGGTAACAGTAAGTACCTCGGTCGGTTATGAAGGCGGTCTTTTCTTCATCTTCAGGGGCCATCCGGATCTGGTTGTAGCCGAGTAGGCGTCCATGAATGTCAGCATTTGGTGACCCGAGGTGGCATCCACAAGTTGATCAATCGGGGAGAGGGAAGCTGTCCTTCGGGCATGCTTTGTNAAACTGATTTACATATTTTTAAAATGCTAACATAAAAGCAATGGAAATGGAAACCTCATTTAACTCCCAAGTCTCTGTACTCACAATTTTTGAATAACATTGTAAAAACAACATAAGTCAAGGCACATCTTAATGCAAGCATCCAATGCTTCAGCAGCTAGTGTAAAAAGATTAAGGCCTTCAATCTGACCCATCTCCCAACACCCACCGCCGCACACCCCCCCCCCCCCCGCCCCCCGCCTCCCCTTCATGTTACATAGGAATATAACACCATGATGCACATAAACATGGAACCATTCATTTGAATAATAAGGTTGTCATTTTAAATGTTCCTCTGTTTGCTCTGCAAGCACCTGCAAGCATCATCTCATGAATTAAGTGAGCTTTTATAACAGATCACCATCATTCCTTCTAAAAAATGTGCATTTATGGCTATCATCAGTAATCTGTAACCAGGCCAATATAACACTATTATTTTCTTCTTCTTCTTCTTCTATCTAGGTATTTGATATTTAACCGTTACAAAGTCAAAAGGAATCTATCATTTCTCAAATTATCATTTTCTAGGCGTTGAATATGTTACTATACAAAACTTGTTTAATGTCTTAATGACAACACTGGTTGGCAGGGGCAAATATGGTACTTGGACTGTTTTTTTGGCACTTCTGGTCCGTTGATTCTACTTCATTCCAGGTAACCTAGCTATTCTTTTGTTTAGTTGCCCATCTCATTTAAAGTGCCAGCTGAAAAGAGTGCTTAAATTTGAAGGGGGATGTCAGTCAAATTCCAAATAAACATTTTGGGCATGTAAATTTGCTGTGCTGATCATATCTAGTTTTTCATTTTATGCCTGAAGTTTCCATCTTGCTTCATCATTTTCAACTATTTTTCAACAAAGAATTTGGAGACTAAACCTAATAAAAATTCTTTTTGTTCTGTAGGGGAACTGGTTCTACCCTTCTTAGCAATGCTGCTTGTGATTGTTACTCCTAATCAAACTATGAACCTAGATATTTAACTGTTACCATCAATCCATGGTTCTGCAGTCATTTAAATGGAGAAAGTTTTAGATTGCTCAGTCTTATCCAATTAAATTTGTTTGTGTACATCTGACCCACCCTAAATCCTGAAGTGGCAGGAGCTCATGTAGTAGGTGAGTCCTTTTATTCAATCAGCCATAAAGATCCTAGTAAGGAAATGAAATCTTCAAATGCTTTTGCAATTCCTACTAATGAATCTGAAATCAGCAAAGCTAATCATCCAATCGTTGGGATGCATTGTTTAACTCTTGTATCAGACTGAGATATTTACTAGAGGTAGTCATATACATCATATGGTTGTATATGTGATTGTATCATTTTAAATTGTTATGACCTATTTTGCATCAAGGTCTCCCTTCAATTTTAAAATGAGATTTATACATATCGCGGTACACATGTCGCAATACATCGTCCACGATACATAACTCAAGTTTCATTATAATAAGTAAATGCTTTGATATAAAAAATATAATTTTATAGTTTAAGGAACATACGAACTCTTGTCTAACTCGCGCATAACTCTTGGATCCCGATGTATGGAGAATAGACAGAGTTGCTCATGCAACTTTACCAATATCAGAATATGTCAGCAAAATCAAATAAATATAATTGTTATATTCGAAAGTAAAGTGTATATATATATATATATATATATATATATATATGTATGTATACATATGTATGTACATATATATGTATGTATGTATATATATATATATATATGTATGTACATATATATATATATGTATGTATATATATATGTATGTACATATATATATATATATATATGTGTATATATATATATATATGTATGTACATATATATATATATATATGTATGTATATATATACAATAAAATATATATGTGTATGTATATGTATGTATATGTACAATATATATAATATATATGTATACTATATGTATGTATATATATATATATATATATATATATGTATATATATATATTATTAATTATATATATAATGAACCAATCCATCCATGATGTATAAGTACCTATACTTATGCTTCATCTTCATATATATCATTTTCGGTTGAGAGTCATGAGGATGGAGAAAGTACAAACTTGGATTGCAAAAGAAAATAATTGTTAAGTCAAGTAAATGACTTAATTAAAATAGCTGTTCGTAGTTGAAAAATATATAGTAAATACCTGTATGTATAATGTACAATAAAAATCAAACTATGTTTTAACTAAAGCAATCTTAAAAGATTAAAGTTACAAGACTACACTTGTCCACTCTCTTGGAGAATCCAGTACATGAACCGGTTTTAACTCCATCCACTTGACTAAGGGAGGTATCAGAGAGATAAGTAAAGCCTGATTAAATAAGCTTGAATGCAGGCTTGGCTTCTTCTTCTCTTCTCCAACTCCTTTGAAGTGTGGAATCAGGCCTCAGCACAAATTCTCCTAGCTTTGGGGCTTTGGATGTTGGTTGAAGCTTTTCTTCTTTTCTTTCTAGGTCGGAAGATCTTGATTTGCTTGGTTGCTTTGGGATCTCCTCTTCTTTTTATAGATTGTAGCTCAGGAGTACACGAATCTCTCTCTCTGATTTCACTCCTTTTGAATCTCTTTTCTTGACTCTTTTCAAATGAATTTCCCTCTTTTTGAAAGATTTCCTTTTTCACTCTCTTGATTCATTCGATTTGAAAAGAGCTCCTCTATTTATAGATTCTGCAAGAATATATCCATTAGACAAAGAAAAATAGCCGTTATTCAAAAAACTAACCGTTGGAGCTGAGTTGGCATCCGTAAAAATTTCGTCCAGATTTGCTAGAGTCGACTCATGCTTTTCCCGAGTCGGCTCGAGCTCGTCTTACCAAAAATAGAAATGTTTATAAAGGTTAGGGTCGACTCACCAAAAGTAAAGTGTCGACTCCTGAAAGTCGGGAGTCGACTCGTGAAAGGCTTGGGGTCGACTCGCGAAGTGCTCAGAAAAACACTCTTCTGGTGTCTGAGCGGAGTCGACTCGCACAAAGTCGGCTCGACAGAATCAGGGGTCGACTCGACAAATTTCGTGGGTCGACTCGACACAGATGTACATTTCTGTACACTGAGCGGAGTCGACTCTGAAACTCAGGAGTCGGCTTCGAAACGTATCAAAAATCAGAAACTTTTCTGATTGACATTAAAATCGTTCCAGATTCATTTTAATTCATTGTTTTGACTTGAATTCAATAAAATTGATATTAAGAATTGATTCAAGAACTATTTCAAAAACTCATTGAATAAAACATGAATTATAAAATTTCTTTTTGAAAGTTTAAACATTGAGCTTAAAGTTACTTTCAAAATTGATTAAAGTCAAACTTTAACATTCTTCATTGATTGATCAAAATAAATATATTGCTTATTTAAATAAACTCATTATATCTTTTAATGAACTCAATGGCATTAGTAATCATCAAAATCAAAAGGATGGGTCATATAGTTTTTCAATAATCTTCCAATAGAAAGCATGCCATTCCACTTTGCATAACTCAATGGACAAAGCTGATGCCTCCGTGCAACTGTCCCTAAAAAGGAACTCAATAAGCTAGCGGCTTTTTAATTGGCTATCCTAGCTGATTGCACTCAACCACTATCTTCTCATCCTCACGCATCTGCCATACATCCCATACTACCATAGGTCCGCATCTGCGTGTAACCCGTCCAGATCCGTCTGCATAAAAATAGATATAAGTAAACTATAGTAAAAAGTATAAAGCAATTTTATCAAACCAAATAAAAATATAAATTATCCTAAATGTGTAGCTCATCATCTCCTACATCGATAGTAGGATCATGTTGCCCCAAGGATGATGGTCCTGCAGTAGACCGCTATACCGAAGGATTGGATGCAACATCCGGTACTGAAGGACTGGCATAAACCTATTGTGCTGAAGCAGAAGTGCTGGCCTCTATCCGCGAGCGCAGCATAACGTCACCTATCACTTACATCAGAGTCAAATTTAGTGAAGATAAATATTAATTTAACATAATAATTACTACAAATTGCATACATTACAAAATTTAATACCAATAAGAATCAAGCATTATCATTTCCTTCAAATTCTGTCTTAACCAAGGATATCGTAGCATGTACATCATCAATTGGTACAAAATTGAATGGCATGGAATGTGTATAAGTGTGATCATCTTCATCACCGTCCAGTTGCTTTTCCATATCATATAAGTCCTTAGGCTTTGTTTTAATAACAGTAGCTCAATCTTTATCTTTGCATCTAGTACAAAAAATATTTGACGTGCTTGAGAAGAAAAAATGAATGGATCATCCTTCAATAAGACACCAGTATGTATCAACCTTGTAAATTTACAAGTGTAAATCCATTTGCATCTTTTTCAAACCCCTTGATGAGTTTATATCTATCCAATCACATCTAAATAATATGACTTTAAAGATTTTGTAGTAATCTAACTCAAATATCTTTAAGTGCACCATAATAAGTTTTTCCATCTGCTTCTGCTATAACACTGTTATTTTGTATTTTTCTAGATTTCTCATGATCTTTAGTATGAAATTTAAAACCATTGATTATGAAAACCATTATATCTATTGACAACTTTGTTAGGTCCTCGAGCAGGGCTATTAATTCATCTGAATAATTTCTCTCCATCATTGTTGATACCTAAAAAATAAATAAGGAATGTTAACAGGTTATTTGATGTTAAATCTATCAATATATTCTCTAAGTATATGTCAAACCTATTTTGAAAGACATGTAGGAAATAACTTGACTAACCATCGTTGCTCAATCCTTGGATTAGGTCAAGTGCTATGATTAGCTTGTCGCTAAGATATTAAAAATTCGCTGCATAAAATTTACTTTGTTTATTTAGAACAAAAAATAAGATATGATATTTAAACTTGAAATGCAACGTGGGAAGTCCTTTTCATATTTGCCTATTGGTCCCTGTTGTAGCCCTATAAATACCCTCTCAGTTGGTTGCTAGGGTTAATATTTTTTAGGTCGGCCGAGATCCCACCATCTTGTAGGTCGGGAATACGGCGGAATGAGAGGTTAGGTTCAAATCAAGCTATTTTCAAGTCTGAAGTATAATCTTAACATAGATTTAAAAGATTTTTGTATTACTCATATACGCTATAGCCGTGATCTTGGGGGTATTCCGCGCTGAGATATTATAAATTTTTATATCTTTAAGATGCGTACACCTTAAAATGTTTGATGCATATCCATTAGGTACTTTAATATTTTTCAATACTGTAAGAAAATTATTTTTTTCTTGAGAAGACATTGTATAAGATGCAAGAGATAAATAAATTCTATCATTAGCAAGCATTATAGGATGAAGCTCCGGTCGGATACCCAATTCTTTTAAATCCAATCGTACCTTCATGTTATCTTTGGTCTTTCCATCAAGATTCAACAATGTTCCAAGCAAATTATTACAAATATTCTTCTCTATGTGCATGACATCAAGATTATGCCGAATAAGATTATGTTTCCAATAAGGTAAGTTAAAGAAAATACTTCTTTTCTTCCATAAATGTTTGTTAGGCTGATTTGTAGATGCTATATGTACATCTTCCTCATTTTCTTTTTCAAAAAAAATTATTAGGATCTTCAAATACCCATGCATCCATACTACCAATAGTCACTTCTTCTGACAATCCTTCTTGATCAATCTTTTCTTTTTTTTAGAAAACTTTAAGAATTTACCATATATGTAACTAATGGTATCCATTTGTATACAAACATTAGTTTCAGGAGATGGAATAGGTGCACATCCCAATTCTATGGTTCCATCAAATAAATCTTTCTGAAAACAAAACGGATGATTTGGTTCTAACCATCAATGATGTCCCTTATAACAAAATTTTTCTCCGTGTTTCAACAAAATTGCATGTGTCAAATCTGCACAACAAGGACATACAACCCGTTCCTTTGTACTCCAGCCAGATAAATTGGCATATGCTTGAAAATCATTAATAGTCCATAATAAAGCTGCTCATAGTTTAAATGTTTTACCATTTGAAGCATCAATTGCATCGATACCTTCCCATAACTATTTCAATTCCTCTATTAAAGGTTGTAGAAAAATATCAATATCATTTTCTGGACCCTTATCATCTGGAATAACCATTGACAAGATAAGCGAGGATTGTTTTATATATAACTATGATGGTAAATTGTATGGTATTAGAATAACTGGCCAAATGCTATATGTAGAATTTAGAGTCTGAAAAGGATTGAAGCCATCTGAAGCTAAACCCAACCAAACATTAAGAATATCGGAGGTAAAATCAGAATGCCTGGTATTAAATGCTTTCCATGTTAGACTATCTGCTGGATGTTCCAACATTCTATTCTTCATACACCCTTCATCATGTCATCTCATTAATGAAGCTGCTTTCGACGATGAATATAGCCTTTTCAATCGAGGAATAAGAGGAAAGTAACCCAATACCTTCGCCGATTATTTTTTGTTTGTTCATTACATTATCATCGTCCTCTTCGTGAGTTGTCCATCGTAAAGATCCATATACATTGCATGACTCTTGATCAGCATTTCCACCATGATATAACATAGTCTTTCGAACAACTATGGATCTTTTGATATCCAAGATCCAATTTGTTGACAACTTTCTTTACTTTATAATAAGAGGATGGTAAACTAGTGCCTTCTAAAAATGCATCATTTAGTAATTTGAGAAGCATAGTAAAACTCTTTCCGAACCATCCATTCATATATTTTATATAGAATAAATGTATAAGAAAATAGATCTTAAAAAAATTCAAACAGCCCAGATATAATGTTCATCCGTATCTTTAATTAAATTATGATACCGAGCTGACTTAGTAGTTGATGATTGCATCTACTTCTCGACAAATGTTTGTTCCATAAATGTAGAACCATCATATATTCTAGATGTTTCATGTATATTAGTTGAACCTCCAAAGTTTTAAATATCATGTCGAAAAGCATATGTGATCAAACCTGTCAAATCATCTTCTACAAGATTATCTTACATATTAGTGGATCCAACATCAGACGAGGATTGATTAATTGATATTGGCAATATAAATTCTCCATGAAAAACCCACTCAGTATAATCTCTTGCAAAACCATTCCATATCAAATGTTTTTCAATGGTTTGTGGATCTAGACAGGAACTATTAACACATCGTCAGCATGGACATGAAATCTTTTCATTCAAACTTCTTTTATCCATACCAAATTTAATAAAATCATGAACTCCATCTAAATATTCTTTAGTATTTCTTAGTTTATTTATTCAACTTTTATCCATTTTAGGATAAATGGTCGATAAACAACCAACTTTTATTCAATATGCATCGCAGTTCAGAGCCTCATCTAGAAAAGCTATCATGAAAGCTATCACAGTATCAAATAAATAACCAAACATCCTGCATATATTTCATCATCATAAGTGTTCAACATTTAGTAGCATAGGCATATATGAGAATAAATAGTAATGTAAAAATCTAAATATGCATAAGGCAATCATATTCAATCACAAATGACAACCATTTTGTATATAATAAGGGCATCCATGTGCATTCGTTAAGAATTGCTAAACTATATTGCTTCTTTCGTAATGATATCAAAACATCTAACCATCAACAAACCAAAAAACATGCTCTACCAGGAACCTTAAGTTAGTACCAATCCTAAAGCTTTCATTTTCAGGTAATTTGCAACATAGTTAAATTAGTTAATTAGCAACAGTGAGACGATTTCAACCATAGGTAAATTGCATTTACAGGTAAGTTAGTACCAAAAAACATGCTCTAGTTCACTCAACCTTAAACATTATTATGTTGTAGAGGATATATCTAAGAGCATAATGTTCAGTAAACACTGATATTGTAGTCCATATATCGACATCGATAAGGTCAGTGCTAGGTAGGATGGAAATAAAACACAAGTAATATAGTCACTACAAGAAAGTAAAGTATTTATGGCGAACCTATTATGACGAAATATTTTCGTCGTTATAGGTTTATTTATAACGGCGAAATAAATATCAAATTCGTCATAAAACTTATTTATTACGGCGAAAAATTATTTCGCCATAATAAAATGACTTATTACGATGAATTTTATAATTCATCGTAATAACTCAACGCTTAATTTTCAGTTTTAAATTTTTTTAATTTTTATTTCTATTTATTACGGTGAAATAATTTTTTGCCGTAATAAAATGACTTATTACGATGAATTTTATAATTCGTCGTAATAGCTCGACGCTTAATTTTCAGTTTTAAATTTTTTTTATTTTTATTTGTATTTATTACGGCAAAATATTATTTCACCGTAATAAAAGGACGTATTACGACGAATTAAAAAAGTCATCGTAATAGGTCCACGCTTAATTTCAGTTTTAATTTTTTTTTATTTCTATTTATTACAGCGACAAATTATTTCGCCGTAATAAAAGGACGTATTACGATAAATTAAAAAGTCATTGTAATAGGTCCACGCTTCATTTTCAGTTTTAATTTTTTTATTTTTATTTCTATTTATTACGGTGACAAATTATTTCGCCGTAATAAAAGGATGTATTACGATGAATTAAAAATTCATCGTAATAGGTCCACGCTTAATTTTCAGTTTTAAATTTTTTTTTATTTGTATTTATTACGGCGAAATAATTATTTCGCCGTAATAAAAGGACGTATTACGACGAATTAAAAATTCATCGTAACAGGTCCACGCTTAATTTTCAGTTTTAATTTTTTTTTATTTTATTTCTATTTATTACGGGAAAAAATATTTCGCCGTAATAAAAGGACGTATTACGATGAATTAAAAATTCATCGTAATAGGTCCACGCTTAATTTTTAGTTTTATTTTTTTTTATTTCTATTTATTACGGCGAAAAATTATTTTGTCGTAATAAAATGACGTATTACGACGAATTAAAAAATTCATCGTATAGGTCCACGCTTAATTTTTAGTTTTAATTTTTTTTTATTTCTATTTATTACGGCAAAAAATTATTTCGCCGTAATAAAAGGATGTATTACAACGAATTAAGCATTTGTCGTAATAGGGTAAAAAAATCTTCTTTTTCTACGGGACCTTATTACGATGAATTTTTATTTCGTCGTAATAAGTTCCCTTTAATACTACTCAAATCCTAGCGTGATTTTATTTGGTGAAACCCTCGCTCCCGCCGTCTTCTCCCGCGCTTCTCTCCGCCGTCAGCTCCCGGACCCCGAGCTTCTCGTTCTCGTTTGGCCAGGGTTGTAGAGGTTCACGATTCACCAGATTTCCGTTTCTTTCCTTTGTGTTTTGATGGTCTTTCTTCACCATATTCCGTTTCTTTCCTTTATGCATTTTGCCTATATTTTTCTAATGCAAACTGTGGCATATTCATGGTAGATTGTTTGTTCTATGATGATGTGGTACACTTAGTCTGTTGCAAATTATGCATGATATCTATTTACCGGCTTCTTGAGCCCGCATATCAGTCCTACAGCTTGCGTTAGCATTCTCAGGATACGAAATTCAGAAACATATCGTGTGTGTAGTAATTAATTCCAATAAAATCAAACTATCCATTAACCATTCTGGACTGCTGCTTGGTAAACTTGGGCAAACACTTTCTTACCAGTGTCCTCATATTCTGTGGATAATCTCTCGGGTTAAGGGGTCCATGAACCTGCAAGAGTTGCAGAATAGATTTCTAGCAGTTAATTCTCAATCGTTCACTGGTGTTCTTAATGATCTATTTTCTTTTTTAGCTTTTTTGATGCCTCACCTCAGTGGGAAGGAACACTACTTGTGTATTAATGATCTATTTGTTGCATATCAGTGCGTCACTTGGATCTTTCTGTAAATACTAAGTATCACATTATATTTCAAATGTAGGAACCAAGGCAAGGATATTTAGAACAATTGCATAGTCTAGAAATGGTTAGTAAAAATGTAGTGTTGCTTTCTGCTGCACTGTGAATGACTATCATCCTTCCCCATTTAAGAAAAGGTTGGTTTGATGCCTCACCTCAGTGGGAAGGAACACTACTTGTGTATTAATGCATTGACATCAGTGAGGTAATCCATAAAGAAAATTAATTTATTATCAGGTGCCATCTTGTGTGTGCCACTTGTTTTGGGTCTGAAATGATGGAACCCTTTTAAACATGAAAAAAATTGTCTTTTTATCTCATCCCCTGTTTTTATATAGCACAGGAATCTGTTCGCTTGGTAAGCTAGTGTTTGAGTCGCATTGTGTGAAAAATGTACATATTTATACCTTTTTTTACTGTAAAATATTTGTAATGTAAACCTTGTTAGATAAAAGTGCCAGTCATCGTGGCACAATGCACATTGTGCCTGCACCATATCCGTGCACATCATGTTGACACCATACTGGCTGTATGCCAACAAACATTTGATGTATATTGTATGACAACATACTAGCCGTCAAATCCTCACCACTAAGTCGCATTAGCAAGTCATGCTTTTTTTTTTCCTTTATTTTTTTATCAATCAAATCTCAGATTTGGAAATTAAGGAATAGGATTGGCTGTGCACTCAAACTTGTATCTACTCAGGCAAAGAGAAGAGTTTGCTGGTTGCAATTATGAGACAACACCTTCCCTAAGTGGAGTTGGTGTGGTATCAATATATGCATTGATGCTTAAATATAGTCAAGGCAAATCACATGGTGGTAGGTGTACATCTTAAAGCAAGATGGGCATCATTTACAACCAACACAGGCAAACTTCACCCTTTTATCTAATTTAGGGTTGATTTATCAAGATGGTGAAAGTTAAATCTAATTTAGGATCAAACTTTTAAAAATATTTCTATGGTCAGGGTCAAATTAGCTTTCAAAGTTCAAGTTTTGTTAAAAGATGAAGTGGCAATTAGTACAGCTGCAATTGAGCCTTTTGCCCAAAGGATGAGAGATCACACCAACCAAATAAGTAGCATAAGGATAAACATAAATTACAATGGTTATTGTGGTGCTTTATCTTTAGATGATGAACATAAGTTACAGCAGTAATTCTGCAGACAATAAAGCCTTGCTGTTTGGGCATTTGAGGGCCATTTGTTTGATTGCATATTATTGCATGTTGTTAAGAAGGATAAAGAATCAAAATTTCAATCCGACAGCAGCCAACTATTGTCGGCAAGCCTAATGGCCAAATGGCCAAATCTAGTCATCAGCATTGAGTAAGAGGCAATTTTAGAGTTATGATAGAATCCTGCCAACCGAAAGCTCTAATGGTAACATATTGCTATCGGAATGTTACCATTGTGAGGTCTCTGATGTTTAGGAATATAAAAATGATAACCTACCGATCTTTATGGTAATGAAAGCTTAAGAAGCATCAGACGTACTAGCTTGAAGGGGATTCTCTATTGTTGTTCTCATTTAGACCAAGTAAACAGTTGTAAAATCATAACAGGGTTATTGGTTGTATGTGATTTTTTTTTAAATCAAAGTATGCTAATTGCTCTGACGAGTCAGGATGAGGCCCTGCTTGAGGTAACTCTAGAATATGCTGATTATGAGTGGAACTTATGTGCGGTTCATAAATTTGGATCTTTTAATCTAATTATATATTATGCAGCTCCATATATGGTTTACATGAGTTTTATAGATTTTCTTTAAACGAGTAGAATATTTTTGAGATAAATCTGAATTTCTTTAAATGAGGTTAACTATTTTTACTCAGATTTGATGTTATCCAACGATGCCGATTGATAAGAGTTGGATATATAAGAAACGCAATTGTCCAGAATATGATGCCGGTATTAAGAAGTTCATAGAAAAGGCAAGGCTTCATGTTAATGAAGAAGGGAAGATACGTTGTCCTTGTGTGCGGTGTTATAATGGCAAATGGCATAAGCCTGATTTAGTTAAATTACACTGTATGTTAAAGAGTTTCTCGAAGACATATCAGACATGGTATTTTCATGGAGAACAGTTTGGAAGCAATGTCTCAGATGAAAATAAGAACGAAGATGATGACCCAGAA
>UESW01002986.1:75804-101995 GCA_900491605.1 Calamus simplicifolius | reverse complement strand
TTGACATTCTTAGTGAAGTTAATGCACATTAAGGTCCTCAATCGGTGGACAAATAAGTCTTTCAATATGTTGCTTGAACTATTAAAAGAGGCATTTCCGAATGGTACTAGAATACCATCTTCGCACTATGAGGCCAAAAAGAAGATGAATGAGTTGGGTTTAGGCTACGAGAACATACATGTATGCAAGCATGATTGTGCTATCTTTTGGAAGGAGAATGCCTATTTAGAAAAATCCGGTATGCAACGAGCCTAGGTACCAAGTGGTTGAAGACAAAGGTAAGAAGATACCTTATAAAGTTATGCGGTATTTTCCACTCACACCTCGTTTGAAACGTCTATATGCCTCAAGATATACAGCTGAAGATATGAGGTGGCACTATGATAAGCGACCGATCACAGATGGGGTGTTACGGCATCCAGCAGATGGAGAAGCATGGAAAGATTTTGATCAAAAGTATCCTAATTTTGCCAGTGAACCAAGAAATGTAAGGTTAGGTCTTGCTTCAGACGGATTCAATCCATTTGGGAACATGAGTAATGCATACAGTATGTGGCCCGTCATTTTAGTACCTTATAACTTGCCTCCATGGAAATATATGAAAGAGACATTCTTTATGATGTCGTTGCTTATCCCCGGTCCTAAATCTCCAGGAAGGGATATGGATATATTTTTAAGGCCAATAGTGGATGAACTTAAACATTTATGGACCGAAGGTGTTGATGTATATGATGCATCTACCAAAGAGAGTTTTCGGATGCACGTAGCTGTTTTATGGACTATAAATGATTTTCCAGCATACTCATTATTATCTGGTTGGAGCACAAAGGGTTATAAGGCATGTCCAGTTTGTAATGAGCAAACCTCATCCAAAAAGCTGAAAGACAAGATTTGCTATATGGGACATCGCCGTTACTTGCCTATTTATCACAAGTGGCGAAATAGTAGACTCCATGATGGAAGTAGAGAGCATGGAGTCAAACCAAAAATGTTGACCGGAGAAGAAATTTTAATGCAATTAGAACACATAGCTGCTGAACAGTCCGGAAAGCATCCAAACAATAAACATCGAAAGCGAAAGCGTGCACCAAATGAGTTGAATTGGTATAAGAAGAGCATTTTCTTCGAGTTGGAGTATTGGTCATCATTAAAATTGAGACATAACTTAGATGTAATGCATATTGAGAAGAATATTTGTGACAATGTCGTGGGAACTTTATTAAGCATCGAAGGTAAGACAAAAGACACATATAAAGCAAGAGAGGACCTGGCTTCAATGGGATCCGAAGGGAGTTGTGGTTACAAACTCAAGGTAATAGAGTTTATAAGCCTCCTGCATCTTACACCTTAACATTAGATGAAAGAAGACAATTCTGTAAGTGGCTAAAATCTGTGAAGGTGCCCGATGGATATTCTTCCAATATTTCAAGGTGCGTAAATGAAGGTGATGGAAAGATATCCGGCTTGAAGACACATGATTGTCATGTACTACTTCAAAGATTGTTACCTATTGGCATTCAACCATTCTTGCAGAAACATGAGAGTAGTACTTTAATTGAGCTTTCTAATTTCTTCCAACAACTTTGTTCAAGGACATTGTATGTTAGGGATTTGGAGTTGTTACAAGAGCAGATTGTGGTGATCTTATGTAAGCTTGAACGAATTTTCCCACCAGCATTTTTTGACGTTATGGTGCACTTATCAATTCATTTGCCTTACGAGGCCTTACTTGCCGGACCTGTTCAAAGTAGATGGATGTATCCTTTTGAAAGGGCACTTGGTACGTATAAACAATACGTACGTAATAAGGCTCGTCCGGAAGGTTCAATTGCAGAAGCTTATGTTGTCAACGAGTCTCTAACATTTTGTTCAATGTATCTTCGAGGCATAGAAACAAAATTCAATCGTCCGGAACGAAATTTTGATTCGGATAGCCATTTGGACAAGCAATTAAATATATTTGCAACTCGTTGGCGGCCTCTTGGAAAAGGAAGAATGGTGCATTTAGATGATAAAACTTTAAAACAAGTACATTGGTACCTCATCAATAATTGTCCAGAGGTGCAACCATTTCTCAAGTAAGTATACTTGTAAAATTATTTCTTCATATCATGCAATTTTCTATAGTGCTCATTAGCGTAATGTTCTCTATAGCCAACACATTGATCAGCTAAATCCAACTAGACCGGAACAACTGGACCAATTACAAAAGGAAAGATTTTTGGAGTGGTTTAAAAATGAAGTAAGCCCGTACATTCATTTATATTGTCAATTAATATATCATATGTCTTTATTTCAAATGACGTTGATGTTTGGTTTATCCAGATGTTAAATAAGCATTTTGCTGGGGCATCTGAAGCTACTGATGAGCTTTATTCATTGGCTATTGGTCCCGACAGTCGTGTGTTCTCGTATACTGGCTGTGTGGTGAACGGCGTTAAATTTATCACTGTTACTCGGGATGTCGGCCATAAAACACAGAATAGTGGCATTTGTGTTCCCTCTACTCATCTAGGAGAAGAAATTAACTTTTATGGTATATTATTAGAGGTCCTTGAATTTCATTTTGTTAAAGGTTGTAAGGCGATAATGTTCAAGTGCAAATGGTTTGAAACTGAACCAAAGCACAGGAGAATGCAACAACATTATAATATTACAAGTATAAATATTAGTTCAGAATGGTACAAACATGAGCCATTCATTTTAGCATCACAAGCTGAAAAGGTTTTCTACTTGGATGATTTGAAGAACAATTCTAATTGGAAAGTGGTATACAAGGTTAGTCATCGTCATTTGTGGGATATTCCAAAAAAGATGATGATGTTCAGGAAGAAGTATATCAAGAAGATGATTCAGCAGCCCTTCGATTCACATGTGAGCAACCTAACATGGACTTAATAACATCTCGGCGTACGGACACTGATGCTGAAATAGTTGCAATTCAAGAAAACATTAGAGGTCAAAGTGATGTCGGTCAAGATGACTTTATATGCGAAGATGTTGAGGAGGACGACACACTAGCTGATTATGACAGTGAGGGATCTATACATAGTTCTGATATGGAGGATGATGAAGAAAATGAGCATATTAGTGATGACAGTGATTAATTTGGTAGCATTCTTTTTTTTTTTACTTATTATAACTATATGTTCTTATACTTTCTTATTTGTTAATTCTAGTTTGTATGTTTGTTTGCAGATGTCTTCGAGAGATACTCCTGCTACATCGAGGCGAGATGATTCTCCTTACATTCCAGCTCTGACAGAGGGGTCATCTGTCGGCGCATCATGTATAACTCTACTTTAAACTTATATTATTTGGCTATGTTTCTTTATGTTATTTTGCACTAATTTAGTTCATTATGTTTTGCAGCTACATCATCAAAGAAGAAGGGCCGAGGTCCTGCTCGCGGATACAAGTCCGCACATCTGATTGATACGCGTCGTGGACAGAAGTTGCCTATTCTTCTGCCACCTGAGGTTGGACGACCATTAGGTGAGTTTCGCTCTGAGTTTCTGACCGAGATAGGAGTGGTTGTACGTGACATGGCACCACTTGCGGTCAGGAAGTGGAGTGAGATCACTGATGCACAGAAAGCATCTATGATCGATCGACTTCAGGTCAGTATAATTGTATTAGATTACTTTAGATTACGTTTAATGTACTTAATATACCTTATAACTTTATATATATATATATATATACTTGCAGGAGAAGTTCGATCTTGATATGAATTTAGATCATATTAAAAAAGGTATTGAGTTTCAAATGAATAAAGTTTATCGAGAATTTAGATATCGGCTTCATATCCACTTCATTAGTCACGGTGGGGACACAAGTGTGAGCTTAGCAAAACAAAATAAGCCATCTCGTGTCTCGCAGAGTGACTGGGACTTTCTATGTGATTACTTTTATTCAGATGAGTATAAGGTAAATACATCCATACAAATATTTTAATAGTTTATATTTTTTATAAACTCATGTAACCATTTTCATTAATTCTTTGATGTAGAAAAAATCAGAAACAAATAAATCTAATCGGAATTGCAGCCATATGCTGCTCTCACTGGATCGAAGTCTATACCGCTCACTCTAAGAAATACTGTGAAGCCATTTGATCCAATCTTCATGTAATCCCATCCATTGAAGTGATGACTGCACATTGATTAGTTTTGTATTTAGTTTTCTTTTAAAAAAGTTGTACCTAGGTGAAAAAGAAAATAATGGAGACTTTAAGGCTTTTTCACCTTGAGCTGTGTTGGCTAGAAGCAGCAGTTCTAAACTTAGGGACAGGAATGCAACATAAGTACATCACATGCTTCGGAAAATCTTAAAACTTCAGTTGCAGTTTAAAGAGTAATAGTATGTCTTATCTGATCTCCTTATTAGATCATGCTTTCTGGTTTCTATTTATATGTCCTTCTCTGTAGAATGTGGTAGAAGGATCACATGTTCTTTTAACCTATATGAATGAAATGTCAAATAATTGAAGTGTCTGTAAATTTACCTAGAGTTTATGTTTCATAAATCAGGTTAATAGCTCTTAGTTGAGAAAGGAGTTGATTAGTGGCTCTTGTACTATGAAGATCAGATATGGAGGTGTTATTTGCACAAAATGATAGATTGTTTCTGGCAGATAATGTCCTTACACTACAGTAAATGCAAGGCTAACGACGCTTTTAAAGTTATTTCCCGACGCTTTTTTAGCGTCGGGATATAGCCTTCTAACGCTTTTAAAAGCGTCGTTAGGGAGGGATGGAGAAGAAGTTTGCCGACGCTTTGAAAAGCGTCGGAAACGCTTCATACGCGCCCGCTCAGCCCACACTCGCCCCACCAAAACCCACCACCACACCAAAACCCAACCACCCAACCCACGCGCCCGCTCAGCACACATCCCCGCCCCCCCCCCCCCCCCCCCCCCCCTTTCAGCCCACATCCCCCCCCCCCCCCCCCCATCCCGGATTTTCAAAGTTCATTCTTTAATTTTGATTTCAATTATTTGTAGAAGATTGCACAATAGTGCATGGGTTTGGCAGGGGTAAATCTTTTTCTACGCGCATGTGCGGGCACCAAATATTTGGAAAATCCGAACACGCTTGAAGTATTTAACAAACGCAGCTTAGTCTTCCAACAGCCTCCATGGCAATAGAACACATCAATGGCAGAATGAACTCCCTCCGAGTGAAAAAAAAAAAAAAATCAGCCCGTTGAGGCTTCAGATAAGGTCAAAGTGCCCAGATATGGAAAGCAAGTCTTCCTCATCGAAAAATTCAATTTCTAGTGCTACAAATAATATCTGTAATAGTATAAAACAAATAGAAAGTCAAGCCTATTGATTCCAAAAAATTTTAAATATTCTTCTTTCCTGATAACTTGATCTCAAACAGCTTACCGGCTAGATTCTAATTGTCTTGGTTCACCAAATCAGCGCCACTGACATACTTGGCTACAAAAGAAATCAATCGGAATGGTGCTCCTATCAAAGGGGCATCTGAATGGAACCTCTGGTGGTTTCTCATTATTCTTCATGCCTTGCAAGCCTCATGAATTTGGATTTCATCCAGTGGAGCTGACACAATATCTTCACTAATCTTTGGTTCATCTATTGGAGGCTGTGCTGATTGTACTCCAGGATCAACCACAAAGTCCTCAACACCATCGCCATTGTTAGATCTCACCTGAATTTCAACTGAAGGTGGAACTTTTTCACCTGATTCATATATCTTTTCACCATACTGTGATGCATAATCTGTAGAAGATCTTCCTTGCGTCATTCCATGATTAAGCTCAGCATTAGAATGTTGGTTTGGCTCCATGTATTGTTCAGTCACCTGAGAAAAAAATCATGGCCAACTTGAGATGCACTCAAACCATCTACTTACATAACCACACTCTGCATGTTTGAATTGCAACATCAGGAAAACAATCTATTGTTAAAATTATATGGGGGAAAAATGATATTGAAAGATCTACTGCATGCCTGCGAACCATGGGTGACAATTATACAGACCTTCAAGGGTTAAGCAGAGCCCATATTAAAACCTACTTCAACCCTAATATTACACAATCTATTAACAGAGAAGCAGATGTTGAGAAAGAAAGGATCACATACTCAAGTTTAGCAACCAATACCATCATACCAATATACTCTCCGAAATACTAAATAGAATATATGAATATATCAAGAAAGCAGCAGTGAGGAAATACACTGAAATTTCCATTGTTACCTTTCCAGCAAGCTCTCCATTTCCTGAATCTGGCTTCTCAATTAATGCATGGGTTGACGGTATCTGATCGTGTGATTGTATCTCTTCATATACTGAAACAGAGCATCAAGAAACTCACGAGAAATTGAAACAAAGTTAGCACAGGTAGCTGCTCATATGGGTTCCAGTATTTCCCTTTCTTATATAGAACAGATTAGATTATTTGTGTACATCTCTCATTCAGGAGAGGAATCAATTGACTCAGGAGAGGAATCAACTGGCTACATAGATATAATACAACAATTTGAGAGATATGTACACACAGACCCACACAACACACACGCATGCACACGCACACAGACAAAGAAGAAGAAGAAAACAAACACCGCAAAAATTTTCAAGCACCTAAAGAAAGAGTCATAACTTATCTAAAATCAACTTCATACCATCGCTGATTGGCCTGTCAGAACAGAAAGCATAATACTGCATATAAGGATATCTAAAGAAAGGAATTTCACCTGAATGGCAAAGTATCTTGTACTGCTGCGATCATCATCACATATAAACCATTCACAAGGCGATAACTGCGGTGAGTTCAAGTCTTTGGCAACAGCTTGCTTCATCTCCTCCTTCCCAACAACCATGGCAGTGACTGAATTTGTAGTGGCAAAAAGGAGGCCTCCTCAGAACTCACAGGACCACTACGCTCCATTTCATCTTTTTTTCTTTCTTCAGTTGAATCCTATCCCCCCTCTGCCTTTGTAGACCCGAAGGGAAGAATACCCTTTGTTTGAGATTGCAGATAAGAGGCAGCAGATGCTGCAATCTGATAGGCATTTTCCTGCTGTTTCCCCATGATTGTTCTCATATTTTGTAAAATTTCTTCCTCTAGAATTACAAATTTATGTTAGAGCAATCACTTGAAAAATGCTTTCTACAATTTCAAAGCTCAACTCTCCACTAGTAATCATCATCTTAGCTGTTGATAAGAAGCAGGCCATTGTGGAAGTTGCACGTAAAAAATATATCCATGTCCTTGTTGCTTTACAAGAAACATATATAGAGCAACAACCTTTGTATCTGAGAAGGCATGCAACATTATAAACCACAGGTTGCACCATGTGGCATGAACCATTCTCCGATCCTGGCTTTTGTTGGCGCATAGGACAAAGGTAAGTCATTGAACCATGCAATATTTCTTACAGATGGTGCTGAGGGTTCAAAATTATGGATTCAATCTATGTCAATGACACTATTTTTACTTTCTAGATGCAGTGCTTAGGAATGGGAAATTTGAAAAAGTGTCTTCCAAAAACATATATAATCGACAAAGAACTTGGATTTCTTGAGTCACTTCATTGGAATTAAGGTAGCAAGATAAACAAAAGGGTTAGTTTGTCAAATGAATATTTGCCATTCAACATCATAGAGAAGCAGAGGTGCTGGAACATATAGCTGTGGATGCTTATATCAATCAAATACTAAGCCTTTTGAATCAAGGATACTTACTTGATCTAAAAATCTCTGAAGATTAGCAAGCTATTAAATATCACTAACTAGATGATACCTCCGTTGTGAATTTGATTAGCTTTTATGCAAACTCTGGTCTGCAATGGCTCAGGTCCCAGAATGCAGCATTTTGTAGTCTATGTTATTGTAAAGCCACTTCGGGACTCCGGCGACTTCTCACGGCAGCATCACCATGACCTCCCTATGACTGCTTAGAGGTCAGTCGCAGTTTCGATCTCCCCCGCATCTCAACCTCCCTTGACAGATCAGAATGATAAGACCGGTGGCGGTGACGATGATGGCTCGGGCACAGGCCACAGTTTCGATCAAGAACATTCGCTGGGTTCGATCTCGTGGAAGCCCCTCAAGTGGAGCCGTACCGGTAGCCTTTCCTCCACGAAGGCTGCCAGATCTGAGTCGGAGGAGACCGGCCTTGAGGTGTCGGTTCCTCCTGGGAAGGAGGCACTGATCAGGAGCTCGGGGGAGGGGGGTTAGGGCACTTGATCGGAAGGAGGGAGGAACTCGATCGGGAGCTCGAGGGGGCTAGGGCACTGGCGGGGGAGGCACTCGATCGGGCTAGGGCACTGCCGTTGGTCGATCGGGCTAGGGCACTGCCGTTGGGGGGCGGGGGCACTCGATAATAATAGGTTAAAGCCTGCCGACGGGAGGTTTTCTCTGTAATAATAGGTTAAAGCCTGCCGACGCTTTAAAAAGCATCGGCATGCTGCGTGAATTTCCCATGCTCATCCTGTGCGTCGGCAAAAAAGGGTTGCTACACCTAATTTTTACTGTAGTGTTAGAAGGGTATTCCTCTTGTTGTTACAAATAATATTTAAGTGCTACTTTCCACTGATACATATGTTCACACTCTAATGTGTGATTTGCTACGTTTTGATTGTGCCAACTCCTTGGCCTTTCTTAAGCATAGCGTTGTTTCTGTTGTAACCGTATATAAAATATAGATGGTGCTTCATAGATGACCTTTCTTCAGCTAGCTTTGCAGCTGGGACTCTTCAGGTGGACAGCTCATGAGTAATTACTTGAAAATTCTTTGTAAAGCTCCATATCCCCATGGTTTGCTGCCTCAAATGTCATTATTATTATTTTTTTTCCTTTTCTTGCAAATGATGGAACTAGTCATAGACTCCTTTTAATGGAGTAGTTTGGAATTTCTTTCGTCCTATACATGCCGCGTAAAAATGTATAACTAGTCGATTCCAATAGTTCTTCGCTTTTGCCTTTACTTTTTCTCTCCTCTACTTTGTCCAAAGCTTTTATAGGCTGTTTGGCTTTTTGCTCAAACTGAGACAACTGAGCAGGGGACACAGATTTGATCATGGGAAAAGTCATTTGGAGAACAAATGCTCTGCAGTCTCCTGTTGAGTCCCACACAGTACACATCTGAAATTCACAGATCAACTTTTTTTTTAAAATAATACATCTTCAATATATAATTTATTAAGAAGGATTAGTTAGAAGAATATCTTTATTTTTTTTGGTGATACAGGCTTTTTATATCGAATTAAAAAAGAAATCAGTATATAATTTATTAAGAAGGGCTAGCTAGAGAAATATCTTCCATCTTTTTTAAGGATGCAGGCTTTTCTTACCAAATTTTTAAAAAGTTCGAGGCCATGATAAATTTATAAAATGAATCAATTATATTCTTAACTTTTTTGCATAGCTTCTACTTTGGGGTATTTATTTTCATAGATGCTGATGGATGGACTAAAGATAAAAAGCCATGGAGTCATACGGCTCTGTTATTGCAAGTGGAGACCAAGAAAGCTGAATTTCGAACTCTATGATCTACCTCTCCATGCGGAGAAAATAGAATGATGTTTCTTTGTGGCTCCATAGTATAATGGCAGCTATAATTTCATTTCTCATCCCATTTACCACTTCTAGGCAAAGGACCTCCTTCGTGCGTTCGTTTTCCTGGATGAAGTTCAGCCGTTAAGATGGATAGATGCGGGATGATTACAGGGGTTGTTAGTCTGTCCATTTGTTTGAGAGAGAGAGGAATCTATATTACAATTACCTTGGAAACTTAGCATCTAACATAGCTACCGTACAACTAATCGATCAAAGATGCAACTTAGAAATTAAAACATTGGATCACCTCTTTTCTAATGCCAAAGTTCATTAGAGCTATGGTCTCCTATATACAATGAGTTCCTTGACAATATCAAGAATATTTAGCAAGCTTCTGATTCTTTGAAATAAAATGCTGCCACATGTATGAATTTCTCCTAGTCCTTATTAATATTTAAGTGCTCATGTTGATTAAAGGACTATAAAAATGTAGCTTGTGATTGAATAAAAACTTGGATATAAACCTTTAATTTAATGATTATTTGTTAACAATTGATAATTGTATTAGATTATTCCATTGATACATTGATAATTGTATTAGATTATTGTCTTAAATTATTGTTTTAAATTATTATTGTTTCTTTTCAGAGAGATCCTGTTACTAGAGAGGAGCCATCAAGACTTCATCTATGGAATACTATTTATTTTGATAAAAAGAAGAATCAATGGATAAATAAAAAAGCTGAAGAAACCCATGTAAGTTTTATCAATTAAAAATACAATATTATTGAATGTAATGTTTTATACTAAACATATTGAATTTGTTTTTTTTATTGCCGGCACAGTTAATAGAGCGACTTTCCTCACAGGACTCTACAATAGAACCAATCAATGAGGATGTCATTTTTGAGGAGGTTTTAGGCTCTAGATCTGGTTATAAAAGAGGATGGGGTCCATTACCGAAGGGTACATCGAGAATTAGAGGTAGTTCATCATCTTCTGAAAACACACAATTAAAGGGTGAATTACATGAGTGCCGAGAGCTCATCGCTCAGCAAGAGAATAAGCTTGCTCAGCAAGAAGATAAGCTCGCTCAGCAAGAGGATAAACTCACTCAGCAAGAGAAGACCATCCAGGATCTAAAGGCGACGACTGCTGAGCTCACTGCTTTCATGCGACAGTTAGTGCCTGGATATCGTCCTAGTGGATCCCAGTAGACTTCACCTCCATAGTACATGTATTTTTTTAAAATTATGTATTTTTTGAAACATTGTATATGATGATTTTATTGAAATGAATGAAAACTTTTATTACATTTTTTTATGAAACTTTTATATTAGAAAATTATTTCTAGTATCGTTGCTTTAATATTATATTATATTATTGTAACTGGTGCAAAATAAAAAATATTAAAATAAAATTTTAATATTTTTAAAATTTAATTAAAATATTATTACGGCGACTTAGTTTCGCCGTAATATAAACCTATTACGGCGAAAACAAGTCGCCGTAATAGGTTTTTATTTAAATTTTAAAAATAAAAAAACTTATTACGATGACTTTTTTTCGCCGTAATAGGTTTATATTACGGAAAACTAAGTCATCGTAATAATATTTTAATATTTTTAAAATTTAAATAAAAACCTATTACGATGACTTGTTTTCGCCATAATAGGTTTATATCACGGCGAAACTAAGTCGTCGTAATAATATTTTAATTAAATTTTAAAATTTAAATAAAAACCTATTACGGCGACTTATTTTTGTCGTAATAGGTTTATATTACGGTGAAACTAAGTCACCGTAATAATATTTTAATTAAATTAAATTTTTAAAAAATATATAACGATGATATGTTATCGCCGTAATAGGATGCTATTACGACGAAAATAACGCCGTAATAGGTTATTACGACAACATATTACTACGACGATTTTGTAATGTATTACGATGAATTTTTTATCATCGTAATAATTTATTACGATGACTTTTGTACCTATTGTGATGAATTAATTCGTCATAATAAGTCATTTTTTTTGTAGTGTCTTGATAATCATTGGAGGCACTCATGCCTGGTGCTTGTCAACCATCAGAATTATCATTCATTATATGATAAGTCAGCATAACTATTAAATAGATAGTCAGGTAGGTCGAGCTTCACTCGGGCTTGGTTGTCTATTGATAGGTTACACTAATTATATCATTTAATGGTTGGACCTAACCAGAACTTTCAGTGAAGGCACTCTATACCTGCTGAAGAGGTACATGGGGCAAAACTAAACACTAAAAATTATTTTGAAAAACAATTGGTTTTGAACTTACTCTTAGATGCATATGTGTTGGCCAAGCTTTACTTGGGCATGTATGTAGTCTATGTAGATCTTAGTGCCCACTAAAGAATTAAGAATAATTCTTCGAATTGGGATGTAGAGGCTGCCAATTTGAACAAAATAGTGGAAGAATCTTTAGACTAAAGTCCAAGTCTTTAGATTGAATCAATTTATATACTACTAAACTTTAGTTTTTTCTTATGCAGAACATGGCCACTAATTTATCATTAAGGTCCCTATTGGATAGTGACAAGTTGAATGGTTTAAATTTCAATAGTTGGTTTAGAAAACTTAAGATCGTCCTTGAGCATGAGAAAATTCTATATATTCTGAATAATCCTGCACCAGAGATACCTAATGCAAACACTCAAAGTTTTGAGAGAGACACTTATCAGAAGTAGCTCAGTGATAGAACTAGCATGCATTGCATCATGCTAGCAGCAATGAACAATGAATTCGGTCGCCGGTTCGAGAATGCTTAGCCGAAAGAAATCATTCAAGCGTTGAATGAATCTTTTGGCATACCCGACGGTGTTGAAAGGCACAAGACTAGTTGGGCTATTTTTAATGCTCGAATGAGGGATGGATCTCCTGTCACTGATCATGTATTGTACATGATTGAGAAGATAGAACTCCAAAGCAAACTCGGCTTTCCCCTACACTAGCAGTTGGGAAAAGATGCGATCCTTAATTCCTTGCCTCCATCCTTCCGACCTTTCCTTACTCATTTTCGAATGACAAAGCCTGCAGTCAACTACCACGGTTTGTTGGGGTTGTTACAGAACTTTGAGAAGGATAACCACCTCTCTAAGGGTTTGGTTAATGTGGTTGAAGGATCTAAGGTAGGGCATCAACCCTTTGGAAAAGGGAAAAAGAAAAAGAATAAGAAAAAGGTACAAATGCTAGGACATCTATAAGGGGTCAGATGCAGAAGAAGAAAGTTGATAAAAGTTAAGCTGAATGTTTTTACTGCAAGATGCAAGGGCACTGGAAGATGAACTGTCCTCTTTACATTAACACACTTGATCCAAACAGGCCAAAAAAGAAAAAGGGGCAAGATGTTGCTCAACAAGGTATTTATATGATAACACCTTATAATTTTTTGTATATAATAATCAAACCTGGGTATTGGATACTGGGAGTCTTTTAATATTTGCAATTCATTGCAGGGACTACAGGTCATAGAAGATTTGAGGATAATGAAAGATTCCTTAATATCGGCGATGGAATATTAGTTCTAGTTCTGGCATTAGGACTTCTTGAAATAGTTTTCAATAGAAATGTCATTGTACTAAATGATTGTCATTTTTGCCCAACGTTCTTGTTTAACATAATTTCTGTAGGCCTTCTGACCAAAAGTCATTATGAAATTTCAATAAAGGATGTTACTTTGAATATCATTATGAATGGAGTCACTGTAATGATTGGGCATTTATCTAATGGCATTTATATATTATCACAGTCTGTAAATGTAGTGTACAAATCAAGTAAGCACCCTAAAATAACTGATGTCATAGATATTTATCTTTGGCACCATCGGCTGGGTCATATCAACAAGAATAGATTAAACAGGTTAACCCAGGATGGCATCCTTTGAGTTGATGATTGTGAATCATTAACTACCTGTGAATCCTGTCTTCTTGGTAAAATGATCAAGTCATCTTTTACTAAAAAAGGTGAAAGAGCCAAAGAGCTATTGGGTCTAGTACATACTGATGTATGTGGACCAATGAGCACTTATGCCAAAGGTGGATATTACTACTTCATTACTTTTACAGACGACCTTTCTAGGTTCGGTTATGTCTATCTTATGCGACATAAATCTGAATCGTTTGAAATGTTCAAACTATATTATAAAGAAGTAGAAAAATAAAAAGAAAAAAATGTATTAAAACTCTTCGATCAGATCGAGGTAGAGAATACCTTTCAAATGACTTTGTGATATATTTAAAGAATAATGGGATTCTCTCCCAATGGACTCCTCTAGGAACACTGCAGCATAACAGTGTGTCGGAAAGAAGGAATCGAACTCTATTAGACATGGTTCGGTCCATGATGGGTTTTGCAAGCTTGTCAATATCATTTTGGGGATATGCATTAGAATCAGCTTGTCATATTCTCAATAAGGTTCCAAGTAAGTCTGTTTCTAAAACTCCACATGAGATGTGGTATGGACTTAAACCGGTTATCACCTATCTGAGAGTCTAGGGGTGTCCGGCTTATGTGAAATGTGCAAAATCAGACAAACTTGAACCCAAATCTGATAAATATTTTTTTATCGGCTATCCGAAAGAAACCAAAGGATATTACTTTTACAATACTGAAGAACAAAAGTTGTTCATTAGTAATAGAGCAATTTTTCTTGAAAAAGAGTTCCTTAGTGAAGGAACAAATAGCTCTAATATTGAACTTGAGGAAGTTCATCAAGTAGAAGGAACAACACAACCCATTGAACCCTTAGAATCTGAGTTGATTAGATCAAACTCAAAACCCATTTTAGATGCACCATTAAGGCGATCTGGTAGAGTACCACATCAATCGGATAGATACTTAGGTTTCTTAGTCCAAAATAAGGATCCTATTGAGCTCGATGAGAACAACGAGGATCCGATCACCTATATGGATGTTATGCAAAGGACTGACTCTGATAAATGGCTTGATGCCATGAAATCCGAATTTGATTCCATGAAGAAAAATAATGTATGGACATTAGTTGACCCACCCGAAGGGATAAAACCCATAGGGTATAAGTGGGTTTTCAAGAAAAAAAGAAGCGCAGATGAAAAGGTAGAGACCTACAAAGCATGTCTGGTTGCCAAGGGGTATCGTCAACGTTATGGTATTGACTATGACGAAATGTTTTCTCCTGTGGCAATGCTGAAATTCATTCGGATTATGTTAGCTATAGCAACACACTTAGATTATAAGATTTGGCAGATGGATGTTAAAACCGCTTTTCTAAATGGTAATTTAGAAGAACATGTGTATATGATACAGCCTAAAGGTTTTATATCTGAAGACGAGTCTAAAGTGTGCATGCTACAGAAGTCCATTTATGGACTTAAGTAAGCATCTAGGAGTTGGAACATATGATTTGATAATGTGATCAAATCTTATGGTTTTGTTAAGAATAAAGAAGAACCTTGCATTTATAAATGTGCTAACGGTTCTGTTATTGTATTTCTTGTATTATATATGGATGATATTCTCTTAATCAGGAATGATATCCCTGCATTACAAGGAATAAAGACATGGTTATCATCACAATTCTCCATGAAATATCTGGGAGAAGCCTCCTACATCCTAAGAATGAAGATCTATAGAGATAGATCTAAGAGGATGTTTGGTCTATCCCAATCTACGTACATTGACATCATGCTAAAAAGGTTTAGCATGGAGAATTCCAAGAAAGGCTATCTTCCGATAGGCCATGGAATTCATCTTTCAAGAAGGATTGTCCGATAACTCCTAATGAAAGAGAACGTATGAGTCGAATTCCATATGCTTCGGCAGTGGGATCGATTATATACACCATGACATGTACAAGACCAGACGTCGCATACTCACTAGGAGTAGTGAGTAGATACCAATCTGATCCAGGAGAAAAACACTGGCAAGTTGTTAAGACAATCCTTAAGTATTTGAGAAATACTAAGGACCAGTGGTTAGTCTATGGGGAATCTGATTTGAAACTTGTTGGATATACTGATTCCAGTTTCCAATCAAATCATGATGATAGCAAGAGTGTGTCGGGTTTCGTGTTTATCCTGAATAGTGGAGCTGTTTGCTAAAAAAGTTTCAAGCAACATACAATGGTAGATTCAGTGTGCAAGGCAGAGTACATCGCTGCATCAGATGCTGCAAAAGAAGTTGTGTGGCTACGAAAGTTCATCTTCGAGCTTGGAGTGGCACCTTCCATAGATGGACCAGTCCTGTTGTACAGTGACAGCACTGGTGCCATAGCTCAAGCAAAGGAACCACAAGCAATCAGCGCACCAAGCACATACTGCACCGGTTTCATCTTATTCGAGAGATTGTAGACCGAGGTAACATAAATCTTCAGAAGATTGACGAAAAGGAAAACCTAGGTGACCCATTTACTAAAGTACTCATCATCAAGGAGTTTGACAACTATAAGTTGAAGATGGGTATTAGATACTGTAATGAGTGGCTTTAGGCTAAGTGGGAGTTTGTTGGGAATTGTATCCTAAAGCCAATCATTTGATGATTGAGCTAATGTAAATAGCATATAAATTGATATATTAATAAAGTTATTTGGCAATTTATTCATTACAAGAACATCTTCTTAATACTCCTGATAGTAATGAAGCCCTCAGGATCTTCTTTCACGATAAAGGAGGATTTATCTTTGAAGGTCCTCAAAAGAGTTCGCAACCAAATGATATACTATTATAGGGCTATAGTACTATCAATTATAGGATGGTGTATATCATATTTGTTGGTTGTCCTCTTAACCAAGGAGTGTAGAGACACTGGTATGACATACAAGTGAAAGTGTAGGAGTATATTTCACCGAACATGACTCATTTCCAGATACTCTGCTATCAAGAGTTAATCCGAGAAGATATAGGTAAAAGCATCCTTCAGACCTGAAGATCACAACCAGTGACTTGCAAGCAACTCATTGTACTTAGGTTCCGGACCACCTGGATTTCTAATCCAGCTACGAAAGGTTACTGGGTGCAGTTAAGTACTTGTGGTAGTCAGTTATGGATCAAGATGGAATTTGACCTATCCCGTTAAAAGAAGAAATGCTTATGTTTCAATTTAGCAAGACCTTGGCCAAGGCACTTCATGTGAAGGTCACATGATCACTAAAGTTGAAATTGCTTTATGGATTTGCTGTTTAGAGTTGACAGGCTCTTAAGCCATCCTTAACATTTGTAGTCAAAAGGATGAATTATACAGCAACTATTTCTTAGGGTTCTTGGAGTTTGCTCGGCAACTCTTCAACATATCCGGACGTCGGGTTCCATTGCTAGATGGGTACATTGATTAGTATAGAAAGTTATTTCTATGCTACCGGCTTAGATTCGAACCTAGAGAGTCACACGCATAGAAGTTTTCTAGGATGATCTATTTGCTGATCAACGATTGAGAATTGTATATGATTTAATTAATCAATTTGATTGATTGAATTATCTCAATTGGGTTAAGTACAAGTGAATCAGATTCAATTAGATTTAAGTCTATTAGAAGGACTAATCAATTTCAAATATTGATTTGAAATTAGACTTGATTTGGATTTAAATAGATTCAGGACTAGCCAAATTTGATTTGGGCTAGGACCATGATCTATGTAGGTTCAATCCAATAAATTCAAATCAGCTTAAACCAAAACCTAAACCCAAACCCCATGTGTGAAAAGAGTTTTCTCATATAAGGATCTCATATGATGAGATGGCTAAAATCTTATCTCATGAGAGATTAAATTTTCATGTAGAATTTAATGTATAATATTAATCTTCTCCAAATGGTTCCGTTGGAATTCTAAGTGTTAGAATTCATGTACCTCTTTGAATTAACCAACGATGGAATTCTAAGTGTTAGAATTCACATCTCTTTGGTTTTCATCGAATGTTGGAATTAACCAAATGCTGTCTCTTTGGTTTTCACTGAACATCGAATTAACCAAACTCTGCGTCTCTTTGGTTCAATGTCTCTTTGGTTTTCACCGAATGGCAGAATTCTAAGTGTTAGAATTCAATGGGCTAAAGGCTACATTGAGCCTATAAATTAGAGGATACTCTTCACCAGATTATTGAACAACAGCGAAATGTTATGGATTGAATTTCTAAAGAGTTAGAATAAAAAATCCTGGTGTGATTATGATGTTAGCGAAAGTTTGGCAGATCTTGGAAGAAGATTAAGTGGGAGGATTCAAGATCAGCAAAGTTATTTTTCCGCAAGTTAGCACTCCCGGGAATCTGATCATTCGGGGACTTCGCATGGACGATACTAGAGGCCGGATGATTGAACGGCTGCAGAGCACAAAAGGATTTACCAATTGCCCTTATGGTAAGTGATATGATCCCTAGATCTTAAGGCATGCTTCAAGACAAGAAGTATGACTACTTACCTTGAAGATCAAGATATGATCTTGATGTTTTTATTTATATGCATAATTTAGATCAAACGATCCTATAGTATAAGGCAAAGATACGATCTTGATGCATGTTAGATAGATTAATATGTAATCTTCAAGTTTTCGCATTGATAATTGTTATCAAATTTTAAAATATACATGTCTCGGAGTTTATTTCTTCCTACATATAAATCATCCAGAATATTTGTCCAAAATTTAATAACAGATATACAGGTATGACAAAGATGGATGAGGATCAGGTTGGGTAGATCCCTACCCATATCCAATGAAATGCACATTCATAAATTACTCATAATAAAAAATAATGTAATTTGAAGGTCTCTAATTAATGCATTATATAATTAAAAAATATTATTAGTTTATATTATTTAAATTATCTAATTTTTGATCAAATCTATTTTTATATATACATGTACATATATGCAAAGATGCATGTATATGCACACACACACACACACACATATATATATAATATAGTTTGACTTTGCTACGTTGGAATGGGCTATCTACTTTCATTATGTCAAATTATGGGATATTGATGATTCAAACTATTAGATATAATTTACTACCTACAGAAAATCTATATAATAAAATAATGCGATGTGAAGTCTTTTAATTTATGCATCAAGTGGTCAAAGATATTATTTCCTAAACAACATTTTTTTTCGAGGGAGCCATTTGATGCATAAGATAGGCAGTATTAGGCTCATATAATTTTTAATATACAAATCTTTTAAAGTTATATAGATCACATGTAATAGTTCAGATCATTAATGTGTAACTCTCATAATCTAAATCTAGACTAAATCAGATTTAAGTGAAGATTATTTTATAAATTATTATTTATTTGTATATAAAAAATCTTATGCATGTAAGGTTAAGCAGCAAAATAGTGACTTTTCAGCTACTCAACTAATAGTGAATGAAATAATAAAAAAATAATACCTCAAGTACATTCTTTTTTTTTATGTTATATACTTTTTGTTGCTTTATGAATGCATCTCTCAATAAAAAAATTTTGCTTTCTCTTAGTACATGGTAAACATGTGACTTTTCAGAGGTTATTTGGCTCTGCCACATATATGTGGCTAGCTATTAAAAGAGTATCAAGAAATAGCCCCCTATAATTTTTCTGCCCATATTCATCAACAATGTCGATCGATCCTCTTATGATGAGCTTGTTCAACAGTTTCGGTAAGCCAACGAAAAGATTGGCACCATGTCCTCAATGCTAGAGAATGTTATGGCCCACATGACTACGATTGAGACTTCACAGATTGCATCGTCGAGCAACCCTCCACCTCCATCTTCCACTAACATCTTTGATGAGAGAGATTGAGTTGTCTATGCATTGTTCACTCTTTTATCTTTTTTTTAAGCTGATATTAAATACTTTACTTTGGTTTAAAACATTTTGGTTGTATTTTGGATTTTGGACTTTGTTGATATATTTATTAATGCTATTTAGTTTCATGAAATTTAATTTAGAGTCATTCGTAACTAATTTGATTTTTCACAATGAATTTAATATTAGGAACAAGTTATATTTACAATAATTTTAAATAAATTTACAATGAAAAAAAATTATTTAGCAACTATCTCTTTTTCACAATGAAACTAAATTCGTTGCAGATACTCATATTCAGTAATGAATTTGACTAAATTAAAAATTTGTTGTAGAATACATTTAGCAACGTATTTTGTTTCAGCAACGAAAATAAAATTGTTGCGGAAACTCAACTTCAGTAACGAATTATCATATTTTTTTGGAAAGTAGTAGCAATGAATTTTCTAGATTCCGTAACGAAATGTTTTCGTTGCAAAAGGTAGACTTTCTATAACGAATTATATTCATTGCTAAAAGTAGTGATTTGAGCTTGAGCAACGAACATTCTATAACGAATGGTAACGAATATAAATTCATTGCGAAAAGTTTTTCTCAATGATTTTAGCACTTTCAGCAATGACAAAAATTCATTATTGAAAGCCAAAAATCTTGTAGTGCTCTGAGATAAATGAAGCAACCTCCTGTGTCTATTTCTGAAAATTTTCATCCCCAAAATCCATGTAGCAGGACCTAAATCCTTCATTTCAAACTCAGCTGATAATGCTGCCTTTAGATCCTCCACAATAGCTTTACTCTTGCATGCAATTAACATATCATCCACATACAAAAACAAGTATAATCTGAAATTATCTTCTAAAATCCAAAAATATACACAGGGATCATACTCACATCTAGACATGCCGATGCTCCTTACAAAGGTATCAAACCGTAGATACCACTGACGCAGTGACTGCTTCAAACCATATAAGGATCTCTATAAACGACATACCTTTCTTTCTGACTCCGGTTCTATGAATCCCTCTGGCTACTCCATATAAATCTTCTCCTCCAAATCCCCATGAAGGAAGGCCGTCCTGACATCCATCTGCTCCAGTTTCAAATTCTACACTCCTGATAGATGTGTGTCGTACCACTGGAGAGAACACCTCATTGTAGTCAATGCCTTCTTTATGAGAAAATCCTTTGGCCACTAACCTGGCCTTATACCTGATCTTCTCCTTCTTTGTGGCTCCTTCTTTGGACTGAAATACCCATTTACAACCAATGGGCTTCTTTCCACTTGGCAGTGACACCAATCGCCAAGTCTGATTCTTCTGCAAGGACTGCATCTCTTCTGCAATTGCCTAGACCCACCTATCTCTATCTTGGCTTGTCATTGCTTTCTGGTAGGTAATTGGTCCTCCACTGGCAGCCACCAACGCATATGACATGGTTTCGCCAAACCTATATCGCTCCGGTTGCCGAATGACCCTCTTTGGCTTATGTAGTGCAATGTCGATGCCTATCCCAGGATGTGACTCCTCTCTCTGCTCATCTCTGCCGTGAGCATGCATCTGGCTGGTCTCCGTATGTGAAGACAGATCTGGAGTATGCTCCACCAGAATTTCATGTCCTCTTGGCGATCCTGCAAAAGATAAAATATCATAAGAGGTTAGTTGCTCAGCTGTGCCCTGCTGAGCCTCCTACTGCCCACCCGAATCCGATTGGGCCTCCGACTGAACCTCTACCACCTCCTGCTTCTTGAAGACTGAGATCTCATCAAAAACCACATCCCTGATGATCATGGCCTTCTCCTCCAAGGGATCCCATAGCCTATATCACTTGACTCCTCGTGGATATCTAATGAACACCATTTTTCGGGCTTTGGCGTCCAACTTGGTCCGCTGACTGGCATCCACATGTACAAATGTTGTACATCCAAAAACTATGATATGGCTAAGCTCCACCTGTCTAGCAGACCACATATACTCTAGTAACCTCCCATCAAGCTTGACATGAGAAGACCTATTCACCAAGTAGGTTGCTGCGTCAACTGTGTTCATCCAAAATATTTTAGGTAATCCTACTTGCAATCTCACGCATCTAGCTTTCTCCATGAGAGTTCAATTCATTCTCTCAGCTACTCAATTTTTCTAAGGAGTTCTAACCACTAAAAATTGCCATTTGATTCCTTCATCTGTGCAAAATTTAAGAAACTCCTTGCTTGTGAATTCGCCACTGTTATCAAACCGCACCACCTTTACATATCTCCCTATCTCCTTCTCCACCTCAGCCTACCATGCTTAAAATTTGGAGAAGACCTCTGACTTTTTCTTCAAGAAATATACCCAGACCTTCCTTGAAAAATCATCAATCAGAGTCATGAAATATCTGGCCCCGTTCTTGCCCGAAACTGGAGCTGGACCCCAAACTTCACTGTGTACTAGCTCCAAGGGACATGTACTGTGCACTGAACTGGTAGAAAATTTTACCTTATGTTGCTTGCCCATCTGACATGACTCACAGACCTATGCAACACCCTCATCCAAAGCTAGAATCTTTTTATCCTTCATCAGCCCCTCATGCCCCACTCTCCCATGTGACCAAGATGGTAGTGCCACATGCGGTACATATCCTACTGACTGTGCACTGCTGCTACTGTTTCAGACACTCCACACATCACAGACCCAACCAGCTGATACAAATTATTTTCCAGCCTCTTCCCCCTCATCACAACCATGGCACCTTTTATGATGTTGCGTACACCATTCCCGAACGACAACTAAAACCAAATCCATTCATCTCCAGATAACCCAAGGACACTAGGTTCTTCTTCAAGTCAGGAATATGCTTCACATGAGTAAGAGTTCTCACAACCCCATCAAATATTTTGATCCTAACTGTGCCAACTCCTGCCACCTTGCAAGAATGGTTATCCCCTAATGTCACATTCCCCACATCAATTTTAGTATAATGTGCAAACCAGAACCGATGCGGTGTATAATGATGTGAGCAGGCTGAATCAAGTAACCAACGATCTATTGTACTTCTGTGTGCATCTGAAACCACCAAGAGGTCCTCCTCAACCCCTACATCTTCAATAGTACTGACAGATTCCTTCACTTTCTTCTCTTCTTTAGGTTTCTTTCAAAGAGGACAATTCCTCTTTATGTGTCCAATCCCATTACACTTGTAACACCTGAACTTGCCTTTGCCTTTCTTTGACTTGGACTTGGATCGGCCCTTATGCTTGCTGACCTCCTTGCCTCTGCCGATTCTCTCTCCTACCGTGAGGCCCTCCTGAGGTACACCTTCCCTGTTATCTTTCCCCGCTACTCATTGGATCTCAACACAGATACAATATCTTCATAGAGCAGTATTTCTTTTCCATAAAACAGTGTAGTAACAAGAGGATCATAAGACATAGGCAATAAACATAACAAGAGAAGATATTTATCTTCTTCCTCCATCTTAACACCAAGAGTCATCAAATCATTGCATACCCTATCATACTTCTGAATATGAAGAACAATATCCCCGCCTTTCTGCATCCGAAGACTATATAATTGTTTCTTTAACATAAGTTTATTACACATATTTTTGCCCATGTATAAGAAATGCAACTTAGCCCAAAGACCCTTCGGTTTCTTCTCATATAGGATACTGTACAAAACTGAATCAGCAAGACACCCTCTGATCGCTGCACATGCCCTCTTCTCAAGAGATAACCAATCCCCTTATGACATCTCCTCAGGCTTTGATCCCAAAGCAACATCAAGAAAATTCTGCACTAGTAAATTAATCCTCAACCCTCACCTTCCACATGGAGAAACTCCCTTTTTCATTAAATTTTTCAAACTCAACTTTGCTTCCACTACTCATGGTTGATCAGGCCACAAACAGTAATCACATAGATGAATTAAGAAAAATACCTAGAGGTGAAATCCTGGTTGAAATCTCCTTCTGCAGCCCTTTTAAGAAGTTGACTGGCTCCCTCAACGTACCAAGGCTTCCGTAAAGAGGAACTCACCGTTGACCGTGGAACTTTGACCTAGAATTAATGCTGGAATCGAATGCCCGCTTCCTCACGTCTTAATGCTGGAATGCCTTCTCAAACCATGCATCGTCAATGGAATTAATTCCACGCTTTCTTTTGATGGAAACTCCAACACGCTTTTGGATCAAAGGACCACGTCATCCATGGCCTCCTTTGGCGTTGACTTTTCTTTGACGCTCCTCACAAAATCTGGACATGGAAGAAATCATGCACGAATTGGAAAAAATTATGCACAAAGCCCCCACAAGGCTTCCTTCCGTGAAGCCTTTCTTCACGTCTTCTTGGAATCCAACGCACAGCGGCTTCCCTTCTTGGAACGGGAATCACCACCCAGATTCACGTCCACCTGAAGCCGGCCTTTGTGAGTTCTTGGATTTCCACGCGATGAAGAAATTCCATGACACGTCTTTCCGTTGGATCTTGGAAAGAATTTCTTCTTGGCTGCAAGATTTGTTTGGGATGAATCTAGGATTTGATTTCTCTTTTCTTTCTCTTTCCGAGCGCCTCTCTAAAGCTCTGATACCACTTGTTGTGCAGCTTCCGCAGAGATCAGGCGTGTGAGGAAAGATAGAGGAGGAGAAGAATAGATGGATATAGAAGAAAAAAGAGAATGTCTTTATTTGTCTAAGGTCTCAGCTCACCGGTTACATTCAGAGAGAGCCTTAAATAACCATCCATCTTGGATGATAAGACTTATCCGTACCAGCCTATAACCAACTCCTAACAAACTCCCTAAAATATGAAAGACTATCTAGAAACCTGAGCCCAATTCCCATGGACCCAGTTCCATAACCTACAATTAGGTTATTAAACATTCTCTAAAAAAACTTCCTTCTAAGCCATGCAAGAAAGCACTCAAACCCGAGCCTATATACACCCATGACTCACATGCTCTCTATTCTTGGGTCACAATCCGACCCAGATGACTTAGGAACCTAAGAACTTATGTAGCCTAAGCTCTCAAACCTGTGTAACTCTCCTGAACTTTGGATGTGCCACACCTTAGCTTACAAAAGTATCGCGATTAATTATAAGGTTAGTAAATAATCTCAGACAAGCATCAAACGGAAAGACAAGAAGACTTGGACTCAATCAAACATCAAAAGCAGATGCAATGCAATTTTTAGACATTGCATGTAACAATATATATAATACCTTGCAGTAGATAGCAGAGATCGCCACTCAGCTGTAACAACAGCCCCAGTTAACAACTGTGCCATCACGGATGTGGCTGAAGTGAGGGTCACACATCCAGTAGATTTTGCGTCTCCAAGGAGACGAGGGATCAAGAGAGAGAGAGAGGTGGAGGAAGTGGGAGTTGATCATAGGAGTCGATCGAGAGCCTTTGTCTTGGAGGAATATAAGAATGGAGGTAGTTGATTAAAGGAGTTGCTCTATACGCGGTGTGAAGTGGAGAAGAGAAATACAAAAGAGAGAAGGGAGACGGGTTGGGGCATGTGGAAGGGAACCAGCAATTAAACTACTGTATAGATAGAGAGAGAACAACACTGTCTAAAGCATATCAAACTTTGTCGTTTTTCATCATCGAAATAATTACAGTTCGTTTAAAATAAGTAATAATTGCAGTTCATTTAAAATAAGTTACAATTGCAGAATATATTTAAAATATGTTACAAGATTAAAATTCTCGAGAAACATAAGACATAAATTATTGAATTGATAAGAGACATGCGTTACTGAATTGAATTAGGTATGTCCAACTCTATTTATATCTTAAGTGACTGTATATATCCAAGGACATTTTGTCGTAGATTCAAATTGTGTTACGCAATATGAACTCTTGACGGCAAATATGCTTTGAAAAATTTAATTACACCATGTGTACCCATAATAGCGAAAATAATAATAATTAATTAATAATACTCTGGATTTGTTATGAATGAGGTAAACTAAACACGAGGGCTCCTTTCCGATCCAGCTAAACGATGCATACCGAAGTCTATCAAGGATCACTGGAACCAACGTTGCTGTGATATATTTATATTATTTTTTTAAAGAGTCATGCTCAAATCTCAGTCTTCCCTTTTCATGGCAGGTGTATTGTTATTGTGAGAAAGCCTTTGGACACGGCAGCTAAGTTTTTTTTTTTTTTTAATTATTAAATGTCAGTGAGACCTCTCACACCAGAGATTAAAATGAAAAGTTCTTGAATTCACTAAACCCTCAAGATTTTCAATAGAAAACATGCATAGATATAGCAATGGATTGGTATTATTATCATCAAGGAAGAGTTATATCCTAGAGCATTTGGCAAAGAAATTTTTGTCCCAATTAGAACAAGAAGCTAATGCCCAGCACAAAAACCATATCAGTTTAATTACGCGACGAATTCATCTCACCCAAGTTATGTGAATCAACAATGAAGTAAAAACTAATCTATATGACAAAAATTAGAGGAAAGCTAATCAGATTAATTCTTCTAATTAAGGAGTTGAGGTTGTCTTGAAGTCTTTTTTTAAAAAGGTTTTGCAACTTGAGCAATGATAGTTGGGCTTAGTCTGGTCTTGAATGATGATAAGAATATTGGAAATGGGGTTCTAATCCATCATCCAAGTAGAGTTTGCTTCATACAGATCTCTGCAAAAACGTCAAAGCTGCATAATTTATGAAACCTTTATTAAAAATACATAATTTAGATCGCACTTGTACTTGCTATCAGATTGTTCCATAGACAATATTGGACCCGCCATCTTTATCTACAACGATCTAACCATATATACCTAAATAGGCTGGCCAAACAAAATTATTTATGCTCAAGGTCTCGCCAATGTATAGTCAATGTGCCCTACACAAGATCTC
>UESW01002986.1:62932-75310 GCA_900491605.1 Calamus simplicifolius | reverse complement strand
AACCCTTATCCCTTCCCTGTTTTTGTATCGCTCCTCCCCTTCACGCCGTGGATAGGCGAAAGTCCTTTAGTCCACTATTCTCATAGTTGCTATGACAATCAGATGCAATGTTACATTTAGATAATCTTTAACTTGCCATTATCTCAACACTAAACCTTAACCAATATGCTTATAACTGTTACATGTATTTATTATATGCCTTGAGAGTGTTGCTTTTCCATTATAATAGTCCTTTGATGACGTTGCATGATGTTAAATATGATTTATTTATTATTTAAATATGATTATTTCATTGCATTAAGTCCTAATTATAAATAAAAAATTACTGCTCTTATATATTTTGTTACATGTTATACATCTATGATGATAGCTCATATTGTGTGGCAATATGTAGGTTAGAAGGTTTTTACTGAGCTTTTTTTTTTTCATTTTTATAGATCCACAGGATGCTTGAGCTCGGTTCTTAAAATTGAATTGGAATGGAAAAAAAAAATTACTAGAGACATTTAGATGATTTGATACCTATGCTTATTATAATAAATATATTTGAACTACATGATCATATTAATATTGGTTAATTTTTAATTATATTTAGTGATTATATAATCAATAAATTATAAAAAATAGGTGCTTTTGTAATTTTAGGATATTACTTAAGAATTATGCGGTTGTGTTGGGTGTTTGGTCTCACTAGCGTGTTTGACAGATGGTTGGATACCTTTCATTCCTTATCTAATTCTTGAGCATTCTGAACCTGGAGCGTATTTTAAGTAACTGAAGTGGCAGATTTTGTCGTATCGAATTCAATTTTATAACGTACGTTTGACTAGCGTTCTAATCTCGTGACATATTTGAAACCGACTGAAATCATTTCGCTGGCGAAGGGCGGCAAAATTCGATATGCTTGGGACAGTGTGTTTGCTCTATATATAGAAGACCGCTTGTTCTTCCCTGCCACAAGCCTTAACCCATCTCTCTTCTCTCTTGTAATTCCATTGTCATCATTGTTTCTCGATCATCCACTTTGTTCTTCCTCTAGAGCTTGTCTGAAATCCTTCTGAGGCTCCAGTTTAAGCCCTATCTAGGATCGATGGAGCTTAGGCTTTTTTTGCCTCCATCTTTTCCTCCACCTATTAAACCTTCTCATTTCTCTCCGATCCTTGTCTCCTCTCTCGGAGATGCAAAATATAGTGGATGTTTGACTATCGCATCAGCCTCATCCGTGATGAGGCTGATGTATGTGGAGTGGTAGCACTGCCACAAAGCCTTCTTCCTCGCTAGCTGCAACGGTATTATTGTTTACATGCATGAATGATCTAAGATTTTCATTGCACATGCTTTAGTTTTTGATCGATCAAACGAAAGTTTTTGCTTTGAGTATCCCTTTATGTTTGGTTAGGATTTTTCTTTTGCTAACTTTCCAATACGATCATCTTTTGTCAGTTCCTGGATTTCATTCTTCCGGCAGCAACAAATTAAGGCTGAATCCCTTGAAACCAAATTTAGCTCAGAAAAATTCCTCCAGAGAGCTTTGTTGTGCAAGCTAGTTTGCATTTGGGCCTGTATGTTTTTTAAATAATATGGGATCTCTGGGATTCTTTGCAGTTCCTAAATATCCGGTCTTTAGGAGGTTGAAGTTGAACATGGATCTTCTTTTTGGGAAAGGCTAGAGTGGCTCCCTTTGTGTTCCGAGTCATAAAGTCCGAGGCTAACTGGCGATATGTTGGAGATGAACAAGAAGACCACGTGGACTAAACTACAATCCGCGTCAGAAAAACCAAGATGTATCTCGTTTTGATGACCCTGATGAATTTTGTTAGGATAGAATACCTTGCTTTCATATTATTTTACAATAAAAATAGAATGGAATTTTCTTTGTATTTTGCGCATGTTTTAATATTTTGATTCATTAGTAGATTATTTTATTTTTTAATAAATATTGACCATTGTGATGTTGCCTGAAAGATCTCAACAGTAATTCTTTGAAATATTCGTGTTTATAGCCAAAAGAGTTTAATAATCGATCCATGTAACATTTGCGTATTGCAGATCCAATATTGTTCATTATGGTTGACCAACTGATATGGCTTCTCGAAGTATACAAATTTTAATCAAGTGCAAAACTAAAATATTTATTAATACTTAATCAAACCAAAATATAGGGTTCAATCATATGCGATATTCGTGTGTGTAAGTTACGTTTTTGGCCTAATTTAATTTTTCAAAGCATCTTTGTAAAGAGTTCATATTGTATAACGCAATTTGGATCTATGACAAAAAGTTGTTGGATATATATAGTTACTAAAGATAAAGTTAGACTTGCCCAATTCAATTTGGTAACGCTTATCAATTAAATTTTATATATCATCCTTCTCGAGAATTCTAGTCTTGTAACGCATTTTAAATGAACTACAATTATTTCATTTGGACAGAATGTTTCCCTTCCACAGGCCCCAACACGTCTCCCGTCTCCCAAATGCATGAATCCTAGAGCCAATTCATTTCAATTCAACCCTATGATAAAGTTTAATTATATTTAATTGAATCCTATCAAAGTGATCAGCAAATGACTTTCTAGAGTGTTTCGATATGCCCTTCAAGTAAGGCACGATCGATTCTTGCTGTAATTTAATTTTGTAAAGCATCTTTGTCAAGAGTTCATATTGTGTGTCAAGAGTTCATATTGTGTAACGCAATTGGAATCTGCGACCAAAAGTGCTTGGATGTACTCAATTCAATTTGCTAACGCATCTCTCTTGTCAATTCAATTTTATATCTCATGTTTTTGAGAATTCTAATCTTGTAACGTATTTTAAATTAACTGCAATTATTTTGATGACCAAGTATTCTTTGGACAGAGCGTTGCTTTCGTTCTTTATATATAATAAATCAAACGTTCGTTCCATTCCACAAGCCACAACTTGTCGTCACGTTGCATTCCTTTTGTGATGCATGGCTATAATATAAATCATCCAGAATATTTATCCAAAATTTAATAACAAATATATATGTATGACAAAGATGGATGCGGATCAGGTTCGGTGGATCCCTACCCATATCCAATGAAATGCACCATTCATAAATTACTCATAATAAAAAAATAATGTAATTTGAAGGTCTCTAATTAATGCATTAAATAATTAAAAATATTATTAGTTTATATTATTTAAATTATCTAATTTTTGATCAAATCTATTTTTATATATACATGCACATATATGCAAAGATGCATGTATATGCACACATGTGCATATATATATATATAGTTTGACTTTGCTACATTCGAATGTGCTATCTACTCGGATTTCATTATGTCAAATTATGGGATTTTGATGATTCAAACTATTAGATATAATATTTACTACCTACAGAAAATCTATATAATAAAAATAATGCGATGTGAAGTCTTTTAATTTATGCATCAAATGGTCAAAGATATAACATTTTTTTTTCGAGGGAGCCATTTGATGCATAAGATAGGGAGTATTAGGCTCATATAATTTTTAATATATAAATCTTTTAAAGTTATATAGATCACATGTAATATTTCAGATCATTAATGTGTAACTCTCATAATCTAAATCTAGACTAAACCAGATTTAAGTGAAGATTATTTTATAAATTATTATTTATTTGTATATAAAAAATCTTATGCGTGGAAGGTTAAGCAGCCAAATAGTGACTTTTCAACTACTCAACTAATAGTGAATGAAATAATAAAAAAATAATACCTTAAGTACATTCTTTTTTTTATGTTATATACTTTTTGATGCTTTAAGAATGCATCTCTCAATAAAAAAATTTTTGCTTTCTCTTAGTACAGGGTAAACATGTGACTTTTCAAAGGTTATTTGGCTCTGCCACATACATATATGTGGCAGAGCCATTAAAAGAGTATCAAGAAATAGCCCCCTATAATTTTTCTGCACATATTCATCAACAATGTCGATCGACCCTCTTATGATGTGCTTGTTCAGCAGCTTCAGCAAGCCAATGAAAAGATCGGCACCATGTCCTCAGTGCTAGAGAATGTTATGGCCCACATGACTGCGATTGAGACTTCACAGATTGCATCGTTGAGCAACCCTCCGCCTCCATCTTCCACTGACATCTTTGATAAGAGAGATTGAGTTGTCTATGCATTGTTCACTCTTTTATCTTTTTTTTAAGCTGATATTAAATACTTTAGTTTGGTTTAAAACATTTTGGTTGTATTTTGGATTTTGGACTTTGTTGATATTTTTATTAATGCTATTTAGTTTCATGAAATTTAATTTAGAGTCTTTCGTAACTAATTTGACTTTCTACAATGAATTTAATATTAGGAACAAGTTATATTTGTAATAATTTTAAATAAATTCACAATGAAAAAAAATTGTTTAGCAACGATCACTTTTTCGCAATGAAACTAAATTCGTTGCAGATACTCATATTCAGTAACGAATTTGACTAAATAAAACATTTGTTGCAGAAAACATTTAGCAACAAATTTTGTTTCAGCAACGAAAATAAATTGTTGCGGAAACTCGACTTCATTAACGAATTATCGTATTTTTTTGGAAAGTAGTAGCAATGAATTTTCTAGATTCCATAACAAAATGTTTTCGTTGCAAAAGGTAGACTTTCTGTAACGAATTATATTTGTTGCTAAAAGTAGTGATTTGAGCTTCAGCAACGAATATTTTGTAACGAATGGTAACGAATATAAATTCATTGCGAAAAGTTTTCACAACGATTTTAGCACTTTCAGCAATGACAAAAATTCATTGTTGAAAGCCAAAAATCTTGTAGTGAGGACTGATATCATGAGGATCTTGGAGAGGTACAGTATGGATAGTGCAAAGCCAGCCGCATTACCATTGGTCGGTCACATTAAGCTCTCCAAGACTATATCACCGAGTTCTAAGATAGAGGCCGAGGAGATGTTCAGAGTACCTTATGCTTCAGGAGTTGGCAGCCTCATGTATGCTATAGTGTGTTGTAGGCCTGATCTTACATATGTTGTTAGCCAAGTTAGCAGATTCATGGCTAGTCCGGGTAAAGCACATTGGAGAGCTCTAAAAGGGATCTTCAAATATCTTGTTGGCACAGTCAGTGTTGGTATATGTTATGGGTATAGTAGCATGGAGGATGGCACTAGACTGACCATGGAGGCTCAGGATCGGATAGCAGGTTTTGTTGATGCTGACTATGCAGGTGATTTGGATACCAGAAGGTCGACGACAGGGTATGTCTTTATGTTGAATGGTGGTCCAATATTATGGAGGTCAAGTCTGCAACAGTGACGGCTTTGTCTACTACAGAGTCAGAGTATATTGGTATTTCAGAGGCTGCAAAGGAGGCTATGTGGCTGAAAGGTCTTGCACTGGAGATGGGGATAGCATAGGGGGTGATCAGAGTATTTTATGATAGCCAAAGTGCTTTATGTTTGGTCCAGAATCCAGTCTATCATGCTAGGACCAAACATATTGACATCAGATACCACAGGATTAGGAAGCTTATGGAGGATGTTGAGTTAGAGCTTGTGAAAGTGTTTACCAAAGATAACGCAGTGGATGCACTCACTAAGGTACTACCTCGGGATAGCTTCTTCAGATGTGGAGCACTGACACTACAAGAAAAATCAGAAATAGCGACGCCAATTTAGCGATGCATTTTTGCATCACTAAATTGTGACCAAATTACGACAACTCAGCGAGAAAAAAAAATAGCGACTCAATTAGCGATGCAATAATAATGCATCACAATATAGCGATGCATTAGCGACGTAAAAATCAGAAAATAAAAAAAAATTAATATAGCGACGCAGTGATTGCATCGCTATTTAGCGATGCAATAGCAACATAAATAATAAAAAAAAATATATAATTTTTAATATAGTGACGCAATTATGCATCGCTATATTGCGATGCAAATTTGCATCGCTATATTGCTAAAACCCAGAATATTTAAAAATATTCGTTAATATAGCGACGCAGTGATTGTGTCGCTATTTAGCGATGCAATAGCGATGCAAATACCAAAAAATTAAAAAATTAATTTTTAATATAGCGACGCACCATTGAGTCGCTATATTGCGCACATTTTGCATCGCAATATAGCGACGCATTAGCGATGCAAAAACCCAAAAAATAAAAAAAAATTGTTAATATAGCGATGCAATGGTTGTGTCGCTATTTAGCGACGCATATACTAAAAAAATAAGAAATTTTAATTTTTAATATAACGACGCAAAAACCCAAAAAATTAAAAAATAAATCATTAATTTAGCGACGATTATAACAAAAAATAATAATTTTTTTCGTGGCCATGGTCGGCAACCAAGGCCGTGGCCTGGCCACCGCCAGGCCGCGGTAAAATTAAAAAAAGGGGGTTTTTTTCCACAACCCTCCCATGAAAAAAAAATTAACATAAAATATAAAGTAGTTCCCCCCTTTCTTGCCGGCCACGGCAGTGTCCGTCGTCGATCATCGCCGATCGGGATCATGGCTTGGATCGATCGCAACCATCGGATCATCGCAGATCGGATAGATCGCAACCATCGGATCGGTCATCGCTGATCGGGATCATGGCTTGGATCGATCGCAACCATCGAATCGTCACCGATCGGATGGATCGCAGCGATCGATCGATCATCGCCGATCGGGATCATGGCTTGGATCGATCGCAACCGATCGGATGTCATCACCGATCGGATGGATCACAACCGTCGAATCGATCATCATCGATTGGGATCATGGCTTGGATCGATCGCAACCATCGGATTGTCGCTGATCAGTTGGATCGCAATCGTCGGATCGATCATCACCGATCGGGATCATGGCTTGGATCGATCGCAACCGTCCGATATCATCGCCGATCGGATGGATCGCAACAGTCGGATCGATCATCGCCGATCGGGATCATGGCTTGATCGATCGCAACCGTCGGATCATCGCCGATCGGATGGATTGCAATGGTCGAATCGATCATCGCCGATTGGGATTATGGCTTGGATCGATCGCAACCGTCGGATCGTCGCCGATCGATTCTATATGTAATGGTCGGATCAATCATCCCCGATCGGGATCATGGCTTGGATCACTTGCAACGGTCGGATATCGTCACCAATCGGATGGATCGCAATGGTCGGATCGATCATCGCTGATCGGGATCATGGCTTTGATCGATCGCAACCGTCGGATTGTCGCCGATCGGATGGATGGCAACGGTCGGATCGATCATCGCTGATCGGGATAATGGCTTGGATCAATCACAACCATCGGATCGTCACCGATCGGATGGATCGCAGTGGTCAGATCGATCATCGCGATTGGGATCATGGTTTGGATCACTCGCAACCATCGGATATCATAGCCGATCGGATGGATCGAAACGGTCGGATCGATCATCGCCGATCGAAATCATGGCTTGGATCGATCGCAACCGTCAGATCATCGCCGATCGATTGGATCGCAATGGTCGAATCGATCATCACCGATCGGGATCATGGCTTGGATCACTCGTAACCATCGGATATCGTAGTCGATCGGATGGATCACAATCGTTGAATCGATCATTGCCGATTGGGATCATGGCCTGGATCGATCGCAACCGTCGATCGTCGCCGATTAGTTGGATCGCAACCATCGGATCGATCATCGCCGATCGGATCATGGGTTCAATCGATCGCAACCATCGGATATCGTCACCGATCGGATGGATCGCAATCGTCGGATCGATCATCGCAGATCGGGATCATGGCTTAGATCGATCGCAACCGTCGGATCATCGCCGATCGGATGGATCGCAATGGTCGGATCGATCATCCCGATCGGAATCATGGCTTGGATCGATCGCAACCATCGGATATCATCCCCGATCGGATGGATCGCAACGGTCGGATCGATCATTGCCGATTGGGATCATGGCTTGGATCGATCGCAACCATCGGATCATCGCCGATCGATGGATCGCAGCGGTCGGATTGATCATCGCCGATCGGGATCATGGCTTGGATCGATCGCAACCGTCGGATCGTCACTGATCAAATCGATAGCAGCGGTCGGATCGATCATCGCCGATCGGGATCATGGCTTGGATCGATCGCAACCGTCGGATCATCGCCGATCAGTTGGATTGATCATCACGATTGGGATCATGGCCTGGATCGATCGCAACCATCGGATCGTCGCCGATTAGTTGGATCGCAACCATCGGATCGATCATCGCCGATCGGGATTATGGGTTCAACCGATCGCAACCGTGGATATTGTCACCGATCGAATGGATCGCAATCGTCGGATCGATCATTGCCGATCGGGATCATGGCTTGGATCGATCGCAACCATCCGATCGTCGCCGATCGGATGGATTGCACTGGTCAGATCGATCATCGCCGATCGGGATCATGGCTTTGATCGATCGCAACCGTCGGATCGATCATCGCGATCGGGATCATGGGTTCAATCGATCGCAACCATCGGATATCGTTGCCGATCGGATGGATCACAACCGTCGGATCGTTCATCGCCAATTGGGATCATGGCTTGGATCGATCGCAACCGTCCGATCGTCGCCGATCGAATGGATCGTAGTGGTCGGATCGATCATCACCGATCGGGATCATGGTTTGGATCGATCACAACCGTCGGATCATCGCCGATCGGATGGATTGCAACGGTCGAATCGATCATCGCCGATCGGGATCATGGCTTGGATCGATCACAACCGTCGGATCGTCGCCGATCGGTTGGATCGCAACGGTCGGATCGATCATCGCCGATTGGGATCATGGCTTGGATCGATCGTAACCGTCGGATCGTCGCCGATCGGATGGATCGCAACGGTCGGATCGATCATCACCGATCGGGATCATGGCTTGGATTGATCGCAACCATCGGATCGTCGCCGATCGGATCGATAGCAGCGGTCGGATCGATCATCGCCGATCGGGATCATGGCTTGGATCGATCGCAACCGTCGGATCATCGCCGATCGGTTGGATCGCAACGGTCGGATCAATCATCGCCGATTGGGATCATGGCCTGGATCGATCGCAACCGTCGGATCATCGCCGATTAGTTGGATCGCAACAGTCAGATCGATCATCGCCGATCGGGATCATGGGTTCAATCGATCGCAACCGTCGATTATCATCGCCGATCCGATGGATCGCAACCGTCGGATCGATCATCGCAGATCGGGATCATGGCTTAGATCGATCGCAACCGTCGGATCATCACCAATCGGATGGATCGCAGCGATCAGATCCAAGCTATAATGCGTCGCAATATTAGTTTATAAATTAATAAACTAATATTGCGATGCAACGCATTTGCGTCGCAATATTGCGACGCATAACGGATGCATCGCCCGAGGTTGATGGACTGGATGCTCTGAAAGATTTTGTCGAGCAACGGGGAGAACCAGCTGAAGAGCTGGAGGAGGTGCCGCTAAACGAAGCCCAGCTAGACCAAACTATAAAGATCGGGTCACTGCTAAAAGGGAAACCTCGGACGGAGCTGATCGACTTTCTCCGAAGGAATGCTGATGTTTTCGCCTGGTCAGCCTCCGATATGCCATGAATCAGTCCGGATGTTCTCGTCCATCGTCTTAATGTGGATGAGATGTCCCGGCCCATAAAGTAGAAGAAGAGGAGCTTCACCCCTGAGCGGCAGAAGGCGATTGAGGAAGAAGTCGACAAACTTGTTAAGGAAAACTTCATTCGGGAGGTAAACTATCCGAGCTGGCTGTCCAATGTCGTCATGGTAAAGAAGTCGAATGGCAAATGATGGATTTGCATCGACTTCACCAACCTCAATAAATCCTGCCTGAAGGACAGCTTCCCTCTCCCTCGGATCGATCAGCTTGTAGATGCTACTTTAGGGCATCAGATGCTAACCTTCATGGATGCCTATTCTGACTACAATCAAATCCGAATGGCGCCTGAGGATGAAGAAAAGACCACCTTCATAACTGATTGAGGTACATATTGCCATCGTGTCATGCCTTTTGGTCTGAAGAATGTAGGTGCAACTTACCAAAGGCTAGTCAACAAGGTCTTCAAGGAGCAAATCGGCCGAAACATTGAGGTATATGTCGACGACATGCTGGTCAAAAGCAAAGAAGCTTCCCAGCACATTGAGGACCTCTCTGAGAGCTTCGCGACGCTACAAAAATATCGGATGAAGCTCAATCCAACAAAGTGTGCCTTCGGTGTCAATTTTGAGAAGCTTCTAGGCTTTATGGTTTATTAGCAAGGCATTGAAGCCAACCCGCAGAAGATTCAAGCCCTTCAGCAAATGACACCCCCAACATCTATCAAAGAGGTCCAGCGCCTGACAAAAAGGATCGCGGCCCTCAACCGCTTCGTAGCTTGATCGATCGAAAGGTGCCTTCCCTTCTTTAAAGCTCTTCAATCTGCCAAGAATTTTCAATGGACTCCCGAGTGCCAGAAATCATTCGAGGACCTCAAGAGGTATCTCGGCTCTCTACCCCTCCTCAGCAGCCCCAACTCGGGAGAGATGCTATTCCTGTACTTGGCGGTTTCAGAAGGCACAATTGGCTCAGTTTTGGTCAGAGAAGAAAAAAGACTCAAAAGCTGATCTACTATGTCAGCAAACTGCTCCGGACGCCGAGACAAGGTACACCCAGATCGAGAAGTTGGTTTTGGCCCTGGTAACGTTGGTTCGGAGGCTGCGGCCATATTTCCAGTCGCATTATGTGACAGTTCTCACCGACCAACCCATCAAGGTGGTGGTTCATCGCCCGGAGACATCAGGAAGGATGGCTAAATGGGCAATCGAGCATGACATCCGGTACCAGTCTCGCCCGGCCATCAAGGCCTAGGTTCTAGCTGACTTCCTCCTTGAATGTACTATCCCGAAGGATGGTTCCACTCCAGACTCCCCCGAGTAATCGAAATCTGACGCCCTGTGGCTGCTCCATGTTGACGGATCATCCAATGCCGATGGCTCAGGCGCTGGCCTAATCCACACCAGCCCAGAAGGGGCTACCTTCGAGTATGGCGTTCGCTTCTCCTTCCCAGCCTCCAATAACGAAGCCGAGTATGAAGCTCTACTTATGGACTTCGAATCACCCGTGACCTTAAAGTGAAGAAGTTAAATGCCTTCACCGACTCTCAATTGGTGGCTGGTCACATGCGGGGTGAGTTTGAGGCCCAGAAGCCAAACATGATTCGGTATCTCCAGCAGGTGCGGGACTTGCTTTCTCACTTCTCTGAATTTGAAGTTATCCAGATTCTCAGATCCAAGAATGCCCGTGTTGATCTATTATCCCGACTGGCGACTGCAAAATCAATGAGTGCCGAACGAAAGTTTTCCCTAGAAATCCTGGAAAAGCCTAACATCGCGGAAGCAGACCGAGTGATGCAGATTGAGACCGAGCCATCTTGGTTCGACCCCATCTCGAGGTATCTCAAAGAAGGGTCGCTCCCAGCCGACCGTAAGGAGGCAAGAAAGCTGAAATTGCAAGCTGCCCACTATGTGTTGGTCGACGACCAGCTCAATAAGCATCCTTTTTCATGCCATTGCTCAAGTTACTTCGCCCATCTAAAGCTGATTATGCTCTTCTGCAGGTACATGAAGTAATTTGTGGCAACTATCTGGGGAGTCGATCTCTATGCCACAAGGTGCTGCGCCAGGGGTACTATTGGCCCACTATGCAAAAGGATGCTGATGAACTCGTCCGAGCTTGTGACTCATGTCAGAGACACTCCAACATCCAGAGGCTCCCCTCCACCAGTTTAGTCCATATTTCCTCTGCTTGGCCCTTTGCTAAGTGGAGATGGATATTCTTGGCCCTTTCCCCCTCGCCACCAGATAGAGAAAATTTTTGTTTGTCGCCATTGACTACTTCACCAAGTGGGTGGAGGCTGAGGCAGTTATCCAAATAACCGAAGCTCGGGCCAGGGACTTTGTGTGGAGATCCATTATCTGCCGCTTCGGCCTTTCGCATACAATCATCACTGACAATGGCAGGCAGTTTGATAACCCAAAGTTCCGAGGTTTCTACGAGGAACATGTGATCTGCCACCGCCTTACATCGGTGGGGCATCCACAAGCCAATGGAGAAGCCGAAGTAACTAATCGGACCCTGTGTTAAGGGATCAAAGTTCGGCTCGCTAGAGCCCGAGGCAGATGGGCGGACAAACTTCATCATGTCCTATGGGCTTACCGCACTACCCAGAGAATCCCCACCGGCGAGACCCCGTTTCGGATAGCCTTTGGCACGAAAGCCGTTATCCCTATGGAGGTAGGACTCCCTTCTCCGCGAGTGGAGAGCTACTCAGAGGAAGCTAACGATGAGCAACTTCGCACCAATCTCAACCTGGTAGAAGAGATCAGAGAGAAAGCTCGAATCAGAGTAGCTGCATAC
>UESW01002986.1:27446-55133 GCA_900491605.1 Calamus simplicifolius | reverse complement strand
ATGACCCTCACACCAGGATACAATTCTTGATTTGCAGCACGCAACATATCATAAAATTGTTGTGCTTCTGGATTTGGTTCTTCCATAAATGTATTCTGATTGAAGTCATTACCCGATGCATTCATCACCATTTGTTCATATGTGTTAAATTCACAAATGGTTCATCTACGGGAATTGACTCTTGTTGGCCTATAACAGCTGCTGGAATATCCTCTGGTTCACCATGACAGTACCAAACATAGTAATCAGGAACAAACCCTTCTTACACAAATGCACCTTAACAGTTTCCACATCTCTGTAGGCTTTATTCTGACACCTGTGGAAGTTGCATGGGCACCTAATCCTAGGCCCATCCATCCATTCAGGTTGGCTACATGCAAATGCGATAAATTCTTCCAATCCATTCAGAAAATCTGGATTAAGCAAGCCATCTTTTATCCTTGCATACATCCATGAGCGAGCCCCGCTCATTTTTGACCGACTTATACAAAGTCTGGTAAATCATTAAATGAAACCACAAAATAAAACTATATTAGTATTACTAAATATATACTAAATTATTTCTTGGTCACAACTAAGGTTAATAACAACCATTTAAATCATTTATAAGTAAACCAATTTTTTTTAGGCAACTAAGGTCCCTACCATGCAAGGGCGAGCCACGGCTACGATCCTTGGCGTGCTAGCAAGGACCGATGCACAGGTTCATGGCTAATGGAGGGCTTGAGTTTGGGTCGGGCCGCAAGGCGGTGCGTTTAATCATTAGACTTCACAAGAATTCAAGTGTCTTAAATAATTCTACCTTCACTCCATGTCTATAAGGTAAGGCCCTATCCCATTCAAGAATATTTTTTGTGATATGTTATTCTGCTATTAATTATCATCGATCGGTTACATTGAAATTTCGGCAGCATTTCCCCATATGTTCTCCTAAATGTGTGGTATATAAGCCACACTAGGAGAACGTATGAGCAAATACAAACCGAAATCTCACCCCACGATGATTACTAGCAGACTAACATGTCACAAAAAATATTCCCAAACTGTCCACCAGGACAATTTGAGAATTTGCAAGACTAAGGCTTACAAATTCTCAAACGGGTCTAAAGGTTATAAGTGCTGTGATTATGAAAGTCCGAAGACAATCGAACTTATGCTTGTTATTCTAACTTCTTGTGAATTATACATGTATTCATATATAACTTTTTAAGATTATTGTGTCAATACAAATGTTTGTGAATACTAAAATGTAAATCATTGAAACTACTAATTTGTTGCTGAAATTAAATAATAACACAACAACTTTTATTTAGCATTTCAAATTTAATGCATCATTCAGTTTGCAGCAGAATATAAATAATCAAGACATAACAAATTGTAAATAACTACAATGCACAAAATTATTGCATAAATAAACCTATGTGAAAATAAAAGGGGGGGGGGGTTTTCCCCACCCCCGTAATTTTTTTTTTTTTTCCTGACCACATTTAAAAAAATGGTTTTGTTATTTTTTTTTTTACAGTGGCCTGGCCACCGTGGCCAGGCCACTGCCGGCCACGGCAGCGGCCGTGGCCGGAGAAGAGAAAGGGGGGGGGGGGGGGGTTTTCCCCCCCCCCTGTAAAAAAAATTTTTTTTTTTACAGTGGCCTGGCCACCGTGGCCAGGCCACTGCCGGCCACGGCAGCGGCCGTGGCCGGAGAAGAGAAAATGGGGGGGGGGGTTTCCCCCCCCCCCCCCTGTTAAAATTTTTTTTTTTTACAGTGGCCTGGCCACCGTGGCCAGGCCACTGCCGGCCACGGCAGCGGGCCGTGGCCGGACGGCAGCGGCCGTGGCCGCTTTCCGGCCGCGACCACGGCCGTGGCCGGAGAAGACAAAAGGGGGGGGGGGGGTTTTTCCCCCCCCCTGTTACAATTTTTTTTTTTTTTACAGTGGCCTGGCCACCATGGCCAGGCCACTGCCGGCCACGGCAGCGGCCGTGGCCGGAGAAGACAAAATGGGGGGGCGGGGTTTCCCCCCCCCCTGTTACAAATTTTTTTTTTTTTTTACAGTGGCCTGGCCACCGTGGCCAGGCCACTGCCGGCCACGGCCGTGGCCGGAGAAGACGGGGGGGGGGGGTTTTCCCACCCCCTGTTACAAGAAATTTTTTTTTTTGACTGTGGCCTGCCACCGTGGCTAGGCCACTGCCGGCCACGGCAGCGACCGTGGCCGGAGAAGACGGCCACGGCAGCGGCTGTGGCTGGAGAAGACAAAATGGGGGGGGGGTTTCCCCCCCCCCTGTTAGCCAAATTTTTTTTTTTTTTGACTGTGGCCTGGCCACCATGGCCAGGCCACTGCCGGCCACGGCAGCGGCCGTGGCCGGAGAAGACAAAATGGGGGGGTTTTCCCCACCCCCCCTATTACAAGAATTTTTTTTTTTTACTGTGGCCTGGCCACCGTGGCCAGGCCACTGCCAGCCACGGCAGCGGCCGTGGCCGGAGAAGACGGCCACGGTCTTGGCCGTGGCCCGAGGAAAATTTTACAAAAAAAAATTTTGGAAGAGGGTGGGGGGGCTTACCTTGGTCGAGAGGAGACGCCGGAGTTGGAGGAGACCGCCGGGAGCCGGAGCACCAGAGGGGGGGAGCCGGAGCAGCGAACGGTGGGAGCCGGAGAGGTTTTGGGGAGGGCGGCGGCTAGGTCAAGACGGGGAAGAAGAAGAGAAGGCCGGCCGACTTTATATATGAGTGATTAGCGACACAAATTTGCATCGCTAATTGGTTGCAATTTTTTTTTTAATTTATTATGTATTAGCGACGCAACAATGTGTCGCTAATCCATCGTTAATTTGGCCTTATTATATTTTTATGAAAAAGGTAGAATTATTTGAAGCTTTCAATGAACTAGTAGATGACTTTAAAATTTTGAAAAAGAAATACAAGTCTTTGAAAAATGATAGCTCAATTTTATCAAAGAAAAAGAAATCTTAATAATGAATTAAAATACTAAAATCTGAAAATGAAATTTGTCAAAAGAAAAGAAATCAATTTCCAATGAAAATGATAAACTAAAGAAGGAAGTTGATAAATATAAAAATATTGTTGATAAATTTACTTATAGTTCTGAAAAACTTAATTTATTGTTAAGTAATCAAAGAGCCATATATGATAAAGCTGGTTTAGGATATAGACCTAACTTAAAACAAAAATTTGTCAAAAACTTTTTTAGAAAGGAACAAAAAGATAATGTTACATGTCATTACTGTAACAAGAAAGGACATAAAGTTTTGAATGTAATTTAGAAAATAACAAAAAGTTAAATATAAAGGAAGAAAATATGGGTTCCCAAAGGAACAATTTTTTATGCTACTAACCATGAAGGACCCAAGAAGGCTTGGGTACCTAAATATAAGACTTGATTATTTTTGCAGGAGTGTCTTGCGGCCAAAAGATCAAAGCGAAAGTGGTATCTCGATAGCGGCTGCTCAAGGCACATGACGGGTGACAAGGATCAATTCATCACCCTTGAAAGCAAAAGAGGAGGGTAGTTACATTTGGTGATAATGGCAAAGGCCAAATCTGGGGTTTGGTAACATTCAAATAACTCCCTCCACATATATTGAAAATGTCTTATATGTTAATGGTTTGAAACATAATTTAATTAGCATTAGTCAATTATGTGATAAAGGTTTTAAAGTATCATTTGAATCTTCTATATGCACAGTTTCTAATCCCATTGATAATAGCATTGTTTTTATTGGAAATAGAAATGGCAATGTATACTTGATTGATTTAGACAATTTGTCTACTAGTAATCATTGCTTAGTTGCTAATAATGCTAATATGAATGAGATTGGTTGGTTGTGGCATCGTAGATTAGGTCATGCAAGCACACACCTTATTTCAAAATTAATTAGAATGGATTTAGTAAAAGGACTTCCACAACTAGATTTTGAAAATAACAAAATTTGTGATGCATGTCAATTTGGAAAAAACTAGAAATTCTTTCAAAACTAAAAATATTGTTTCCACTTCTAGGCCACTTGAACTACTTCACATGGATCTTTTTGGACCTACTAGAACCACAAGTCTAGGAGGAAAGAAATATGGTCTTGTGATTGTAGATGATTATTCTAGATACACTTGGGTATTATTTTTAGCTCATAAGGATGAGACTTTCCATTATTTTTGAAATTCTTCAAGAAGGTCACAAATGAGAAAAACAATACCATAGTGTCTCTAAGAAGTGATCATGGCACTGAATTTGAAAATCATTTATTTGAAAACTTTTGCATAGAAAATGGCATTCATCATAATTTTTCTGCACCTAGAACACCGCAACAAAATGGAGTAGTTGAAAGGAAAAATAGAACCTTAGAAGACATGGCCCGTACCATGCTATGTGAAAGCAACCTACCAAAATACTTTTGGGCGGAAGCTATAAACACGGTGTGCTACATTCTTAATAGAGCTCTAATTAGGCCAATCATAAAGAAAACACCTTATGAACTATGGAATAATAGAAAACCAAACATAAGTTACTTTCATGCATTTGGTTGTAAATGTTTCATTCATAATAATGGTAAAGATAATCTAGGAAAATTTGATGCAAAATCTGATGAAGGCATTTTCTTAGGATATTCAACATCTAGTAAAGCCTATAGAGTGTTTAACAAGAGAAACTTAATTGTAGAAGAATCTATTCATGTAATTTTGATGAATCTTTAGCATCAAGTTCTGAAAAGATTGATGATGAGGAAGATACAAACATTCTAGAAAGAGATATTGAAAAACTGAATATAGATGTATCTTCGGATCATGAACAAGAAGCTAAAGATAATGATTCTCCTAGTGTTGATGTTGTTGATGCAAATCATAATGATGTAGATCTTCCTAGAGATTGGAGATATGCCTATGGTCATCCAAGAGAATTAATTATAGGTGATCCATCTCAAGGAGTAAGAACTAGATCATCAATGAGAAACATCAATAATCATCTTGCATTTGTATCTCAAATTGAACCTAAAACTATTGAAGAAGCAGAAAAAGATAATAATTGGATGTTAGCTATGCAAGAAGAATTAAATCAATTTACTAGGAATAATGTTTGGACTCTTGTAGATAGACCTAAAGATCATTCTGTTATAGGATCAAAATGGGTATTTAGAAATAAATTAGATGAAAATGGCATAGTAATTAGAAACAAAGCTAGATTAGTTGCAAAAGGATATAATCAAGAAGAAGGAATTGATTTTGATGAAACTTTTGCACCTGTAGCTAGACTTGAAGCAATTAGATTATTACTTGCATTTGCATGTCATATGCATATCAATTTATTTCAAATGGATGTTAAAAGTGCATTTTTAAATGGATTTATAAATGAGAAAGTTTTTGTTGAACAACCACCTGGTTTTGAAGATCATGAATTTCCAAATCATGTTTTTAAATTACACAAAGCACTATATGGTTTAAAACAAGCACCTAGAGCTTGGTATGAAAGATTAAGTAAATTTCTAATTGAAAATGATTTCATAAGAGGAAATGTTGATAAAACATTATTTTTGAAAAGAAAAGACAAGGATTTATTAGTAGTACAAATATATGTTGATGATATTGTATTCGGTGCTACTAACAATTTGTTATGTCAAGAATTTGCTAAGTTGATGCAGGGTGAGTTTGAAATGAGCATGATGGGAGAACTCAACTTCTTCCTAGGACTTCAAATCAAACAAAGCAAAGAAGGAATTTTCATCAATCAAGCCAAATACACAAAAGAACTGCTCAAGAAGTTTGGAATGGAGTCAATCAAGCCACTTGGAACTCCTATGAGTCCTTCATGCAAATTGGACAAAGATGAAGATGGTAAGAAAGTAGATCAAAATATTATAGAGGTATGATCGGATCTCTTCTTTACTTAACAGCTAGTAGACCAGATATAATGTTTGCTAGTATGTTTGTGCGCTAGATTTCAATCTGAACCTAAAGAATCACATTTAATTGCTGTAAAAAGAATCTTAAGATACTTAAGTGGAACTAAAAATGTAGGTTATGGTATTCTAGAGACTCAACATTAAACTTGATTGCTTATTCTGATTCTGATTATGCTGGATGTAAATTAGATAGAAAAAGCACAAGTGGTGCATGTCAATTCTTAGGAGTAACTTAATCTCTTGGTTTAGCAAAAAGCAAAATTCGGTTGCATTATCTACTGCTGAAGCAGAATATGTTGCAGCTGGAAGTTGCTGTGCTCAAATCCTTTGGATTAAGAGACAACTTGAAGATTATGGCATAACACTTGATAAAACTCCAATTATGATGTGATAACACAAGTGCAATAAATCTAACTAAAAATCCAATTCAACATTCAAGAACAAAACACATTGAAATTAGATATCATTTTATAAGAGAACATGTAGCTAATAATGAAATTTGTCTTGAATATGTTAATACTAAAGAACAATTAGCTGATATATTTACAAAACCTTTGAGTGAAGAGAGATTTTGTTATCTTAGAGGTGAATTAGGGATATGTGACCCTTTGGATTGATTTTGAAACTATAAGGAATGACTTTCTAGATCTATATTATTTCTTGATATTCCTTTCATAATTTAAGGACAAATTATCTAGTCATCTGAGGTATTTGATTCTTAATTCTCAAAATTTTATCAATTTTAAAATATATTTTGATGAGTTTCAGATGGTTGAATTTCAATTATTTTTCTCTGAAACTGTCATTGGAGTCGACACCTCAAATGAGGAGTCGACACCTCTGACTGTGTCGCTCTCGGTCCCTGACCTTGGAGCCGACACCCGTGTAAGTGGAGCCGACTCCAGTTCGAGCGCTGACTGTGTTAGCGATTTGGAGTCGACACCCGACTTTGCGGGAGTCGACACCTGGGATTCCAAAGTTGATTTATTAGGGCAGAGTCGACACCTCATCATTTCTTTACTCTTCGAATCCTCAACCAAATCTCTCAAAACTCTTCCAAAACCTCCCCATATCTAATTCCACTTCTCTCAAGCCTTCCTACGGATTCAATGGCACCTAAGAGGAAAGGTTCGGTGATTGGAGCGACCGTGGTGACGGGAAGCATTCCGCAAGGCGACCCATCCGTGAGCCGTCTCCAAGTGAAGACTCCTCCACCGATTCAAACAATCCTAACGCCACTTCACCAGTAGATACCCTAGCCGGGAGGGTAATCACAATGGGAAGAAAAGTTGATTTCGAACTTTTTGAATCCGAGGGTTTTTCGATTGGTAGGCAAATTAAGGAGCTTGGATGGGATAAAGTATGCTCTCTTGATGTTCCCACATACCCAGCTTTAGTGAAGGAATTTTATTTAATTTAGCGAGAGGAGATGGTGGTTTAGTAAGCACTGTTAGAGGAAAAAGGATTCACCTTACATTTCAAAGTTAGGAAATCTCTTGAGCATCCCAATTACTGGATTGGCTGCTGATGCACAGTGAGAGATCAGCTGCCCTATCAAGGATGTTAGGGAGAGAGGTTACTGAATTTGAGAAATTAGGGCTAATCAGTTGCCCTTGGAATTAAGGCTTTACACAACATATGCAGCAGAATTTTGTTTCCGAAGACCGGGCGCTTTGAGTATGTCTCGAGCGGGACATTGTTGTAATGGATAGTGTATTGACCGGTCAGCCCATTAATCTTGCTGCTATGATGGTTTTTACATGGCGAGGCTGGAGGAAGGAGAAGATCGTCACTACCCTACGGCATGATCTTAACGATGGTATTCAGAAGCCAAGGGGTTGTAATTTTGGATAATGAACCCTCCAAGAGCCTGAGACACACTGATTATAGCTTGGCCACTTTATACCGAATGGGATTTGTTAAAATTAATGGTCAGTGGGAAAGGAAAGGAACTTGGATGAGAGAGTCCCCAAGCCTAGACATTCTGTATCTTGTGAGGCTGGTCCGTCTATGAGGATTCCATCTCCACATCCTAGTAGTCCTGCTCCTGTCCCAGTACCAGTGATTCCATCTACTTCATCTACTTCTTCAGTCGGATTTTTGGACCTTCAGTTAGAGCAACTTAGAAGTCTTCTTGCTGCTCAGAAGGAAGATTTAAAGACTGAGTTTGACAACAAATTTATGAATCTTAAAGAAACTCTCTATTCATTAGATGATCGAATTGCCAAAATTGAATCAACACTTAGCTCTTCCACTGGATCTTTGAGTAGTGACTTGAAGAACATTTTTGAAGAACTCAAAGACATTTGTGGAGATTCTGAAATTTATTCAAAGTGCAATGCTGAGTTACAAGATAAAATTATCACTGCTTGTACTTTTGTTGATGAAAGATTAAAAGACTACGTCAAGCTTCAGTCTGAAGGAATGCAGAAGATTGTAGATCATTTAACTAGGATTATTAGAACTAATTTTGATCTTCATGAATTCTGATGTAATGGAAATACAATCTTGATGTAATGAAAGTTTTTGATTAATGATGTGCAGTTTAATGTAATGTCAAAGTTCAGTTCCATTTTGTAATACTTTGATGCAATGAAATTACCTTTTGATCTATCAATTATCTTATGACTTAACTTTTTCTTTTTGTTGATTACAAAAAAGGGGGAGAAAGTTATGTCGTATATGCATTGGTTAATATGTGATTGAAATAGTAAGAATAAGAATAACTTGTTTAAAGCTTATTTGATTAGTATAAAGTTTGTTTGAAATTGCATAAATCTTAAGTATCAAAGGAAGAACAATTGATAATTTGAACTTCATAGGGGGAGCTACCTCATTCAGGGGGAGCCCACTTGTGAAGGTCATTTCCTTAAAAATTTGAATTTAAGAATACTATGCATATACTCAATGTTTTTATAATCATCAAAAAGGGGAGATTGTTGACCCAATTATTGATTTTGATGATTAATAAAGGAATTGAGTATATTATTTGATTACTAATGGATTTAAGAAGTGTTTCAGGAGTTAAAATTATTTGATCAATTTAAATGAATTAAGAAACGTGTTTTGAATCATTGCAAAACTTCAATTCAAAGTTTTAGAACCTGGAGTCGACACTTAGAATTCCTGGAGCCGACCCCATGGCCATTCAAATTTTTTTGATTTTGATACGGTCTGGAGCCGACACCAGAGTTTCGGAGCCGACACCCAGAGTTTCAGTCGACACTTACAGTGTCTGGAGCCGACTCCGATGCGGGAACAGAACGTTGATTTTTTGAGCATCCTGGAGCCAACACCTACAGAATTTGGGAGCCGACACCTGGCGATGGCGAGCCGACACTTACTTTTTCGGAGCCGACTCCTCAACGAACTTGGAAATTTTTATTTTTGGAAAAACGATCTGGAGCCGACACCTGAAAAGTTGGAGCCGACTCCAACCTAACTGGAACGAAAATTTAAATTGCCAGATCAGCTCTAACGGTAATATTTCCTTTTTACCTAATTTCTAATGGATATATTTTGTTTCCAGGTACACTCCAACGGCTAGTTTCATCCCAAAAACGGATTGAAGAAAATCTATAAAAAGGGGAAAACACCCGTTTGAAAAAAGCAGAGACGGAAAAATAGAAAATATTTTAAATCAAAATCTGAGAAAGCCTGAGCCTGAATCTCAAGAGAAAAGCCTTCAAACTCAAATCCTTCCACTCCTAAAAGCTCAAAGAGGAATCCAAGGTGCCTCAAATCAAAAATCGATGGATTTCCCAAATTGAAGAAAAAGCTCTGTTTCTTCCATTTCCAATCTTCTCAACTGCAACGACTGTGAGGAATTAAAGCTGAGGCTTAGTTCATCATTCAAAAGGGAGAAGAGGAAAAGAAGAAAAGAGAAAAGCTCACATTCAATCATCTTTAAACAGGCTTTTCTAAACTTGTTTACTTTATTTTGAATATTTGCTCAACTAAGGAGCTGTGAATCATTGTAAAACATTCTTATATTTGTTTGTGCTAGTTTTATCAAGGGGATTGAACTAGTGGAGGTTGTTAACCTCGGGTTAAGCTAGAATAGCTTGAGTTTAGGGTTTTGTGCTGGTGAGCCCGGAAAACTGGCTGGATTCGTTGTGATCCCGGGGGAAAAATAATAAGTTGTAAGTTGTGCTCTTGTAAAACAACTCGACTGTAATCTAGTCGATTATAGTGTGAACCCAAGTGAATCTTGGGAGTGGACGTAGGTGTTGGATACACCGAACCACTATAAAATCTTTGTGTTTGTCGTGCATTCATTATCTCTATCTCTATCTTCTTGTTTGTGCTTTATATTTGCATTGCAATCAATTTCATTTTTCTTAGAGCAGATAATTTTTTAAAAGGTTTAAATTTTTTTTAAAAAAACCCAATTCACCCCCCCCCCCTCTTGGGTTGCCATCTGGGCCAACAAGCATGCTGAAGGACACTTACCTTTTGCCCAAAATCGATGATCCTGCTCTTACGAAGATAACAACAGCATATGCTTCCTGGGTAAGTCAACGTATCAAAACATCTTGCTTTCAACAGTTGATCCAGTTAGATTTCCTCATCCTTGTTTTATTTGCAGAATGCTTTAGTGGTAAGATTGTTGTGCTGGCATCTAAAATTGGCCATGGGAGCTTGTGCTCAAGCCAGAAAAGAGGCCACCGACCTTCGGGGGAAGGTGAAATCGACCGATAAGTTTTTCAGGGCTTTGGCATTAGCTCAGGAGGAGCTTGAGAAATCAGAGCAATCCAAGAGGGCTGCCCTAGAAAGGGCATCCCGGCTTTAGATTGAAGTTAACGAACTTCAAGGATTCCATGAGCTATCTAACAAGGCTTGCTCAAAATGATCCGAGCATGCTCGGAAGATAGAGTCCTTGAAAAAGTTCTTTGACAAGAAGTGGGATGACGCACATAAGCATTTCGCCAATGAAAGGGGCAGCTTGAATAGGAGGCTCGATGAGGAGGAGAAGAGATATAAGCAGCAGTAAGACCAGATTGCTAGCTTGAATAGAAGGATCGCTAAGGGGGAGAATATATCCAAGTGGCATCAAGACCAGATTGCTAAACTCACTACCGATCTTGCTCAGTCTCAGTGAGAAGTTGAAGAGAGATAGTCGAGGGCCAATGACATCAAGGAGAGGATGCATCAGTATAAGGATGATAAATTAAAAAGCTCTCAATAAAATCCAAGAGTTGAACACAAAAATGGCTCGATGGGAAGAGGAGGTATGACATCTCCTTGCTTTTTTTATGTTTTTTCTTCTTTAATCATTATTACTCTGATTAATTTTGTGTCTCTGGTGTGTAGGATGGGGTCTGAAGTTTAGAACCAATTAAGGGTTTTGAGAGAGGGGCTAACCTCGAGTCGCCAGAGGTGCTCCGAACTTGAGGGTCAAGTGACCGAGGCCAAGAGGTAGGCTACTCTGGTCGTGAAGGAGTATAAAAATTCTATCCAATTTTTAGATCAGCATAAGGCAGCCTGTGCCGATGCATTCCAGCATAGAGAGGAAGAAACGTGAGCAAAGATTTCTCAAAGATATTCGGAGTTAGATCTTTCTTTTTGGAAGTAGAATATTATGATGATCGAATGCTAAGGATCGAGCTATCCGCCGAAGTTGAGTATGAAGAGATCCTAAACATCAGCTTTGAAGCCGTTCTTGGTACTAGCTGAGCTATGGATCCAAAAGTAGATAGCCAAGGGGAAGAAAGCCATCAGCATGTTGCCGAAGAACCCGAGGCTCCCCTTCCAGCTACATTCGAAGTGGGCGAACCAAGTCAATCCTCACTGAATATCATTGAATCTGTTCATGAGGCCAAGCCCAAGTCTTGAGGGCTACCTCTGTAATCTTTCTTTTTCTTGTAACTAGAGAGGCTTAGTAGAACCTCATTTGATGATATGAATGGATCTTCCACTCTTCTTCAAGTGTTTTGTTGTTTTAGCATCGCATATTAGATGATCTTTCAGCTCATCCATGATTTGCCTAGACTCAGCTAATATAAAGCCAAGTAAATGAACTAGCTCTTAGAAAATTTTTAATGATTTTGTCGAGATTGAAGGAGTCATTCGATCCTACCAAGGCTAACTCAATTAGATTTGCCAAAGTAGAGAATTACTCAGATTTGACCAAAATAAAGATAATAGTTTGGCTTTGCCGAAGTAAGGATAATAGCTCAGCTCTGGCCAAAATAAAGGAATGGTTCGGCTTTGCCAAAGTAAGGATAACAGTTCGGCTCTAGCCAAAATAAAGGAATGGTTCGACTTTGCCAAAGTAAAGATAATAGCTCGGCTTTGGCCGAAATAAAAGAATGGTTTGGCCTTGCCGACGTAAAGATAATAGCTCAGCTTTGGCCAAAATAAAAGAATGGTTCGGCTTTGCCAAAGTAAAGATAATAGCTCGGCTTTGGCTGAAATAAAAGAATGGTTCGGCTTTGCCAAAGTAAAGATAATAGCTCGGCTTTGACTGAACAACATTTTGCTTTTCTCAAGGTATTCACTTCGTTGTTAATGCATTATCTTTTCTAATGTGGGCTTGCTTTTCGTATACGTCAAGCAATCAACCGCTATAGGACCGCAGAGGCTTTGCCAGACTTAATTGCATTGAAAATAGTCCCTCGCATTTAAATCTTTCGATTCGAGGTCAACAGAAGATCTCTTGTCTTTTATCGTTTCATGGGGAAATCGCTCGGTATACCCCATGGAGTACCGAGTTCTGCTAAAGTATTAACACGTGGTCTCGAATGTGACGTAGTTGTTGTGCCCTGAGTCCCAAAATTCCCTCGTTGTTAATGGCCGCTTCCTATTTAATGTATATAAAAGGAGGAGAGCTAAGGATGCTTGAGCATATCCGAGAAAGTCTTCTTACTTTGTGAGTAGAAAGAAACCTTCATGGCCTTTATGCATTAAAGTTGAGGGCTAAAAGGCTGAGTTTTCCTTTCGAGATTTAGCCTGGCCCCGATGGTTGGGGAGATGAAGAAGTTGTTAAAAAGCAAATTGTCCAAGGGAGGAGTTATGGAGGCCATATATGAAGCGCAGGAGGATAGAGGTCATATGAGAAGCGCACGCGGACGCTTTTTACTTGGCTCCGTCTATCCATCATGAAACCATAAAGACCACTGAAAATACAATTTTTGATGGGCCATGTTTCCACAGGCTTTTCGTCATCCTCAGTGGCCCTTGGCCATGTCCCTGCATCCTGAGGAATTCCATACCCCATGGTCATAGCTGCTTGAGGGATGGAAAGCCAAAGGTAAGTATGTTCGAGTTATTTTCTTTTTTTCTATATCTTTACCCAGTGCTTTGGAGATCGCATCTCGACAGAGTTGTCTTGTCTGATTTCTTTAATTTCCAAAGCATAAGCAGAGGTCATGTTGATGTAGTGCCATCGGCCGAACTTGTCCGTTCGATCATTTTTTATTTTCTATATTGTAATGCACTTGTAATATCTTGCAAGAGGCTGCAACTATTTGTAATAAAACATTATTGAAATAAAAGGATTCTTTCCTTTCGTATATCTATCTCTTCTTGCCACTTTGTTTCTTTTTGCTAAGTGCCAATTTTTTTGATGTATCAATGTCTTTGCTTTATTCCGACACATGGGTCACTTGTATACTTTAGATCGAAGGGGGTGCAGGACAAAGACTCGGTCTTGCCGAGACATAGGAACACCCATTAGGGCACCTCTTCGCTAAGGGGAAGACATTTAAACAGTCATATCTGATGCCAATGTGTTAGGGGCATTCTAGAGACTTGGCTCTCACCAAGTATTTTGATGATTCAGTTTAGAATTGTCGATGTGCGCTGGGTTATGTTGGCTCTTTAAGAACAGAGCGCATGATTTGTCTTAGGCTATAGGAAGACTTGGGCGACCTTGCTGGCTCTCGGTGGAAGTTCAGTCATGCCAAATATCCTTGAGAGCTTTTACTTAGTTCATTAAAATTGTATCAAACGGCTCGGTCATGCCGAGGATTAAAGAGGGTTTTACCCTATTCCATCGAGATATGTAGATCGTCGTTCAGCGAACACTTTCTCTATGGGATTATACCTAGATCAGCCAAAATATGAAGTGGCTTGCTCGGATCAATCGAGATACAAAAGGTCGTTCAACCTCACCGAGGTTTAGAGAAATAGCTCAACTATGTTGAAATATTGAGATACCACTTGGTCCTATCGAGGTCTTGAAGGGAATTGCTCAGTCCTACCGAGGTCTTGAAGGGAATTGCTCGGTCCTGCCGAGGTCTTAAAGAAATCACTCGGTCCTGCCGAGGCTTGGAGAAATCACCCGGTCCTACCGAGGCTTGAAGAGGATTATTCGGTCCTGCCAAGGCTTGAAGAGAATTAATCAATCTTGATAAGGCTTGGAGAGAATTACTCGGTCCTATCGAAGCTTGGATAGAATCACTCGGTCCTGCCGAGGCTTGGAGAAAATCACTCGGTCCTGCTGAAGCTTGGAGAGAACCCCTCGGACCTATTGAGGGTGCTTGGGCTTGCCGAGTCTTGCTGATATTTTTCTTGGCTCTACCAGGGTTCGTAGAAAACCCCTCAGACCTACCAAGGGTGCTCGGGCCTGCCGAGTCTTTGTTGATATTTTGCTTAGCTCTGTCAGGGTTCGAAGAAAACCCCTCGAACTTGTTGAGGGTCCTTGGGCCTGTCGAGGGTGCTTGGGCCTGTCGAGTCTTTGTTGATATTTTTCTTGACTCTGCCAGGGTTCAAAGAAAATCCCTTGGACCTGCCGAGGGTGCTTAGGCCTGCCGAGTCTTTGTTAGGGACCCATAGGTTGGTAATCGGGTGGAAACTGTTCTTTATCAAAGACTTTTAGGAAAAGTAATTGAAACATAAACATTGCAAATTAAAAATAAAACCTCATTATTTCAAGTAGAATGAGTTTAGTGAGAGTGTACTTTACTAATGATATATTCGGAGGTTGTCTGAATTCCATGTCCGAGGGAGAGATTTTCTATCTAGATCCTGGAGCTTGTAAGTGCCGGGCTTGATGACCTTTGAAACTTGATAGGGGCCTTCCCAATTTGGAGATAGCTTTCTTGCTCTAATGGTTTGGAGACAGACGCTTTGTTGGCCCAGATGGCAACTCAGAGGGGGGGTGAATTGGGTTCAAAAAAAATTAATCTTTTTAAAACTATTGACTTTGAAATAATTAAGTGCAGAATAGATTTCAATCACAAATGAAGAGATAGAGAGAGAGAGACAATTAAAGCACGGCAAACACAATGATTTTATAGTGGTTCGGTGTATCCAACACCTACGTCCACTCCCAAGTTCCACTTGGGTCCACACTATAATCAACTAGATTACAGCCGAGTTGTTTTACAAGATCACAACTCAAAACTTGTTGTTTTCCGGGTGCACAACGAACCCAGTTGGTTTTTTGGGCTCACCAGCACACAACCCAAACTCAAGCTAATCTAGCTTGCCCTGAGGTATACTACCTCCACTGATTCAATCCCCTGATTGAACTAGCAAAAATAAGAAAGAATAATGTTTATATTAACAAATAGCTCCTTAAATGAGCAAATATTCAAAGTAATGAACAAGGTTAGAAAAGCCTGTTTGAAGTAGATTGGATTTGAGCTTTTCTTCTTTTCCTCTTCTCTTTGGAGATGTTGAATCAGGCCTCAGCTTTGATTCTTCACAGAAGTTGCAGATGAGAAGTTGGAAAATCACAGAAAATAGAGCTTTTTCTTCTTTTGGGAAATCCTCTGATTTTTCAAGTTGAACGCCTTGGATTTCTCTTTGAGCTTTTTCGAGTGGAAGGATTTGAACTTGGATACTTTTCTCTTTGATTTTAGGCTCAAGACTTTTGGATTTTGATGATTTGTATTCACTCCGTTTTTTTCGTTATATTTCAAACGAGCTTTCTCCTCCTTTTTATAGATTTCCTTTAATCCATTTTGATGAGAAAACTAGCAGTTGGAATGTACCTGGAAAGTTTTTACAAACAAAATATATCCGTTAAAAGTTAGGTGAAAAGAAAATATTACCGTTTGAGCTGATCTGGCATTTTAAAAATCCGTTTCTGACAGGTTGGAGTCGGCTCCAACTTTTCAGGTATTGGCTCCAAGTCGTGTATCCAAAAATAGAAAGTTCTGAGTTCATTGAGGAGTCGGCTCCGAAAAAGTTAAGTGTCGGCTCGCCATGGTCAGGTGTCGGCTCCAAAAGACTGTAAGTGTCGGCTCCAAGGTAGTCAAAAATCATACATTCTGTCCCCCTGTCAGAGTTGGCTCCAGACACTGTAAGTGTTGACTCCGAGACTCTGGGTGTTGGCTCCGAAACTCTGGGTGTCGGCTCCAGACCCTATCAAAAATCAGAAAGACATTTGATTGGCCATGGGGTCGGCTCCAGATTTCCTAGGTGTCGACTCCATGTTCTGAATTTTGACTTACCTTTGGCACTTGATTCAAAATACGTTTCTAAATACCTTTTGATTAAACAAATATTTTTAAGCCCTGAAACACTTGTTAATTTCATCAGTAACATAATAAATATACTCAATTCCTTTATTAATCATCAAAATCAATAATTGGATCAACACGCTTGTGGAGTAAAAGATCACCAAGGAGGAAGGATTTTCATTTGATTCGGGAGGAATGGTAGCGGGCTACCCTTTGTTGATAGGCTGCCATTTGGATCTGAACCTTCTCTCTGACCTCTTCTATCAAGTCGAGATTGGTTTGGAGCTACTCGTCATTTGATTTCTCTGAATAACTTTCCATCCATGGCAAAGGTAGACCTATCTCCACAAGGATAACAGCTTCCGTGCCGAAGGCCATGCTTAACGGAGTCTTGCCTGTGGGGACCTTCTGAGTAGTTTGGTAGGCCCATAAGACATGATGAAGCTCCTTCGCCCATCTTTTCCATGCCCTGTTGAGCCAAGCCTTGATTCCCTGCAGCAAGGTTCGGTTGGTTACCTCGGCCTCTTCAATGGCTTAGGGGTGCATGACCGATGTTAGCCGATGACAGATACCATGATCTTCGCAAAATTCTTGAAACTTAGGGTTATCAAATTGTTTTCCATTGTCGGTGATAACAATGTTTGGAAGGCCGAACCAACAAATGATGGATCTTCATACAAAATCCCTAGCTCGAACCTCAGTTATCTGAGCGACCGCTTTGGCCTCGACCCACTTGGTGAAGTAGTCAATCGCTACGAATAAAAACTTCCTCTATCCTGTAACAAGAGGAAAAGGGCCGATGTTGTCCATTTCCCACTTAGCAAAAAGGGCCAGACAGATAATATGGGTGTCAAATGAGTGGAGGGGAGCCTCTGGATGTTTGAATGCCGCTGACATGAGTCACAAGTTCAGACGAGCTTGTCGAAATCCTTCTGCATGGTTGGCCAATAATACCCCTAGCACAGCACTTTGTGACACAAAACTCGGCCGCCCAGGTGACTGCTACAGATGCCCTCATGGACCTCCCAAAGGGCATAGTTAGCCTTCAACGGGCGAAGGCATTTGAGTAATTGCATGTAGAAGGATCGCTTGTATAGCTGATCATCGAGCAGAACATAATGAGACGCTTGCATCTTCAATTTCCTTGCTTCCTTTTTTTCGGTTGGAAGAGATCCTTCTTTAAGATACTTGAGGATTGGATCAAACCTGGAAGGTTCGACCTCAATTTGCATCACCCGATCAACGTCGGCAATGCTAGAATTTTTTAGGATTTTTAAGTGGAATTTCCGCTCGAGATCCATTGAATCCATAATCGCAAGGAGAGATAGGTGGTCAGCATGTGCATTTTTAGTCCTCAAAATCTGAATAACATCAAATTTAGAAAAGTAGAAGGACAGATCGTGCACCTTTTAAAGATACCGAATTATGTTCGGCTCCCAAGCCTCAAACTCTCTCCAGACATGACCGGCCACCAACTGAGAGTTGGTGTAGGCATTCAGCTTCTCAGCTTTGAGATTACGGGCAATTCGAAGTCCGGTGAGCAGAGCTTCATACTCTGCCTCATTATTAGAGGCCAAAAAGGAGAAACATATGCCATACTCGAAGGTTATGCCCTCCGGTCTGGTGAGGACCAAGCCGATGCCAGAGCCATTTATGCTGGAGGATCCATCTGCATGAATCAGCCATAAAGCATCGGACCTCAACTGCTTGAAGGTGTTTGGAATGGAACCGTCTTTAGGTATGGTGCATTCAAGAAGAAAGTCTGCCAGAATATATGCTTTGATGGTTGGACAAGGCTGATATCGGACATCATCCTCACATAGCTCAATAGCCCATTTGGTCATTCTTCCTGATACCTCTGGATGATGAATAATTGATTTGATAGGTTGGTCGGTCAAGACTATCACAGTATGCGCTTGAAAATAAGGCTGCAACTTTTGAGCAAATGTTATCAGGGCCAACACCATCTTTTCAATTCGAATGTACCTCTTCTCAGCATCTCGAAGTATTTTTTTGACATAATAAATTAGTTTTTAGATTTTGCCTTTCTTCTGGATTAGCACGGACCCAACGGTGCCTTCTGAGGCTGCTAGATATAGATATAACGTCTCTTCGGGCCTCGAACTGCTGAGAAGAGGTGGCAATCCAAGGTACTTCTTAAGATCCTTGAAGGATTTTTGGCAATCCAGAGTCCATTGAAAATTCTTAGCTGATCGAAGTGCCTTGAAGAAGAGCAAACATCTCTCAGTCGATGAGCAACAAAGCGGTTGAGGGCCACTATCCTTTCGATAAATGCTGCACCTCTTTAACTGACCCTAGAGGTGCCATCTGTTGTAGAGCTTGATTTTTTTGTGGATTTGCTTCAATGTCTCGTTGGGAGACTGTGAAGCCCAAAAACTTTCCAGAGTTGACTTCGAAGGCACATTTGGTTGGATTAAGCTTCATCTGATACCTTTGGAGTGTTGCAAAGCTCTCTGTAAGATCATCGATGTGCTAGGATGCCTTCTTTCTCTTAAACAGTATGTCATCAACATAAACCTCCATGTTCCGACCGATTTGTTCTTTGAAATATTTATTAACCAGTCTTTGGTAGGTTGCGCCTACATTTTTTAAACCAAAAGGCATGACTCGGTAACAGTAAATACCTTGATTGGTAATGAAGGTGGTTCTTTCTTCATTTTTGGGTGCCATCCAAATTTAATTGTAGCCTGAATAAGCATTCATGAAAGTCAACATTTGGTGGCCCGAGGTAGCATCCACAAGCTGGTCAATCTGAGGCAAAGGAAAACTGTCCTTTGGGCAAGCCTTGTTGAGGTCCGTGAAGTCGACGCAGATTCTTCATTTGCCATTCAACTTCTTCACCATGATAATATATGCTAGCCAATCGAGATAGTTCACTTTCTGAATGAAGTTAGCCTTAATGAGCTTATCGACCTTCTCTTCGATGGCCTTCTGATGCTCAGGGGTGAAGCTTCTTTTCTTCTGCTTGATCGACCAAAATGTCTCATCCACATTAAGGTGGTGGACAAGGACATCTAGGCTGATCCTTGGCATATCTAAAGTAGACCAGGCGAAGATGTCAGCATTTCTTCAGAGAAAATCGATCAAATCTTGTCGAGGCTTTCCTTTTAGCTGCGATCCGATCCTTATGGTTCGGTTGGGCCGAGCTTCGTCAAGCGGCACCTCCTCAAGCTCTTCAGTTGGTTCTCCCAGTTGCTCGACAAAATTCTCCTGAGCATCTATCCCATCCATCTCAAGCTTTCTAGATTGAAGATCGGCAATAGAGCAGTATCGAGCCATAGCTTTATTTTCTCGGATAACTCCCACTCCCCATTTAGGGAACTTCATGGCGAGGTGAGGAATAGATATAATGGCTTTAAGGGACATCTGTTCGGGCCTACCGAGGATCATATTGTAGGAAGATCGAAGCTTGGTTATCAGGAAGTCTGTGTGGACAGTGGCTATACTAGGCCAAATGCCCACCTGAATCACCAATGTAATGACTCCCTCAAGGGTAATAACATTGCCAGTGAACCCCACCAAGGTAGAGTCTATGGCCCAGAGATCTTTCATCCGTAATTTCATTCTCACAAAAGCATCAAAGTATAAAACATTAACAGAGATTCCACTATCAATTAAAATATGGTGTACATCATAATCATTCATATTAAGAGATACAACCAAAGCATCATCGTGCAGATATTGTATCTCCCAGAGGTCTTCATTAGAAAAAGAAACCTCATCAGTCTGGGCCTTCTTTGGTAGATTTTCTTCTTCATCTAGCTGAGCCGACGAGGAGCCAATCGTTGCTATCATATTGACATTGCCAAAAATTGGCAGGTTCGACGAAGGGGGTTGGTGAGGCTTAGGCTGACAGTCTCCTCCGTTGTTCAGCTCAGGGGTTCTTCTAAATCGATCCAACCTTTCCCGATGGATGAGTTGCTCAATTTTATTGTGGAGCTATTAGTACTCTTCAGTGTCGTGCCCATGATCTCGTTGGAATTGGCAATACTTGGTCATGTCCTTTCGAGCCATATTCCCTCGAAGAGGTGGTGATTGAGGGATCTGGTGCTCGATCTTCATCAATATCTGCACCCTTGGTGCAGTGAGTGGAGTGTATTTGTTGACCCCTGAATTGATTTTGATGATTACAAAACAAATTAGGCCTGAATAAATTGTGATATTACAAGAATATTCATGTATCTTACAAATTACAATTGTCAAGAATATTTCATGTGAAGTCTATTTTATATTGTTTAGAGTATAGAAACTTAATTGCTTACTAGAAGTGTTGCATGGTTTGTTAGCTAGCTTCCTTCATATGCTAGCTAACTATTTTTTCCTTCACTCTTTGTGCCAGTCGTGAGATTGAAATTTCTAGTTAACTAGGGAGCTAACTTGCCCCTTCCAAGGAGCTAACTTCTTTGTTTTGCAGGTTGGCTAGACAAATGAATTGGTTAACTAGTTAGCTGAGGAGCTAACTTGTTTATCCTCCCATTGTTCTTCATGTTGCTGGCCGAATGCTTTTGAAAATAAGTTAGCTAGGAAGCTAACTTCCCTTCTTGCTGGCCGGTTTCTTCTCTTTGGAAAGCTAGCTTGTTTCCTCATATTTTCTCCTTGGCCGAATGCCTTGTTGAAGCAGTTAGCTTGCAAGCTAACTTGTTTCATCCATTCCATCTCACGTAGCATGAAAACTCCTTGTTATAGCTAGCTATGTGTTAGCTATCTTTTCATCCAGTTAGCTAACAAGCTAACTAGCTTTTTGCATGATAGAATACCTTTTAAAATAGCTAGCTGGTTAGTTAACTTCTTTCCTCCCTTTTTCAAATCAGCCGCATGGTTTTTATAATAAGTTAGCTCACAAGCTAACTATCTTTTTATCATGGCTTCACACCTTTATGAATAGCTAACTTATGAGTTAGCTGGATGACAAGAATTCCTTTTCATGAAACCATCTCCCGTAGCTTTTATTGAGAAAGCTAGCTTACAAGCTAACCATCTTTTCATGATTCCCTTTGGGAGTTAGCTTATAAGCTAACTATCTTTATTGTTTTCATGGCTTGGGAGTTAGCTATTTTTGTCATGAATAGGTTTGCCTTTTATCTAGTTAGCTCATAAGCTAACTATCTTTTGAATGACTCCCTACACTTTTTAAATAGCTAACTAGTAAGTTAGCTAGATTTTAAAATTTGACCTTCATGAAAGGATTCCACCGTGCATTTTTGAAAATAAGCTAGCTTACAAGCTAACTTGCTCTCTCTTTTTTACATGCTATGAGTGGCTCCAAGCTAGCTATTCTTGAACGATTTTTTACCCAAACCGTATGACTCCTTGAGAGAGCTAGCTAACAAGCTAGCTCCCTTGCTTTGTTGGTTTGAGGGCTGATCACTTCAGCCGTGGGATTTTGGAACCTAGCTAGCTAGCTTGGGAGAAAAGCTAGCTTACTGGTTTCTCTTTTTCCCATTGTTGGCCGGACGTCTTCTCTTTGGGAGTTGCTGAAAATTTATTTCAGCCAACTCTGTTTTAATGCTTACTCTCTCTCTCTCTCTCATTTAATGCTCTTTCTCTCTCTCATTTCTATTTTGATGAATGCTGACCGTTTCCTTTTGATTATGGACAGGAATCCCTCACTAGCAATGGGTTTAATTCTTTCATCATTTGGGAAAATATTTCAAACGGTTTTATTTCTTCCCGTTTTTCTTTTCTTCTATTTACCAATGAATCTAACGGATAGTTTTTTGATTGGTTTAAATAGAGATGTTAAAACCTTGACGAATTTCTTACATATTTTGACACATCAAGAATACAAAAGAGAGAAAAGAAAGAAATCAAAAGAGAGTGTTTATTGCTTACAACTTTCGGATCTTGAGAAGCAAGTCTTTGTGCTGCGAAGTTTCATCCTTCAACACTTGCTCAAAAATCGTCCAAGCCTTTGAAGCAAGATTCAAATCTCAGCTGCGTCGACATTCTACATTTGCTGCTGGTTATTGCTTCTAAAAATTGTAAAGTTCTTATTTGAATATTTGCTCAAATTAGGAGCTGTCTATTCTTGATATTTCTTGTATTAGGGTTAGAGATAACCCTAGTTTCTTGATTGGCTTCCTTGTGCCATTAAACAAGAGGACTAGCCGGGAAGGCTAGGGGATTGGCTTCCTTGTGCCAGTAAAACAAAGGACTAGCCGGGAAGGCTAGGGGATTTGGCTGCCTTGTGCCATGAAAACAAGAGGACTAGCCGGGGAAGGCTAGGGGTTGTAATCGTTGTGATACGATTAGTGAAATTCCCAAAGGTTTTTGGGGAGTGGATGTAGGAGCCGAGTTTGGCACCGAACCACTATAAACCCTGCTGTGTTTGTGTTTGATTGATATTTTGTATTTTCTATTTTGTGCACTCCACTACACCGCTGCAAATTAACTTTTGATTAAGCACATATCTGCGTTAGTCATATCATCCATTGAATTAATTTTTAAAATACCCAATTCACCCCCCTCTTGGGCTACTACATCTGGGCAACAAGTGGTATCAGAGCAGCGTGCTCTTGATTCCTATAGCTTTGATAAGCTTGGAGCTAAAGATCAGTAGTAATCCAAATGGGATCTATGTTGACCGAAGGACAGTCAACTAATAGACCACCTTTGTTCAATGGAACAAATTACACTTATTGGAAAACACGAATGAAAATATTCATTCAAGCACTTGATTATGATTTATGGGGAATCATAATTAATGGACCTCACACACCCACTGTTAAGATTGATAATATTGATATTGCAAAGCCTGAATCTGAATGGGATGAGCTAGATAAGAAATTAGCTCAATTAAATGCAAAAGCAATGAATGTTCTTTATTGTTCTCTTGATGCAAATGAGTTTAATCGTATATCTACATGCATGTCTGCTAAAGAGATTTGGATAGACTTGAAGTTACCCATGAGGGTACTAACCAAGTCAAGGAATCCAAAATTAATATGCTTGTTCATAAGTATGAACTATTTAAAATGGATTCATCTGAAAATATCACTGATATGTTTACTAGATTTACCGACATTATTAATGGTTTAAAAAGTTGGGTAAGTCTTATGCTAACAGTGATCTTGTGAGAAAAATTTTAAGATCTTTGCCTAGATCATGGGAAGCAAGGTCACAGCTATACAAGAAGCAAAGACCTCAACAATCTATCACTTGAAGAATTGGTCGGATCTTTGATGACTCATGAACTACAACAACGTCAACACATTGATGAAGACGATTCAAAGAAGAGAAGGACCATGGCATTGAAAGGTAATGTTCAAAATGAGGAAAGTGAAGATGAAACTAGTGAGAGTGAAAAAGATGATGATATGGCTCTCATCTCTAGAAAGTTCAAGAAATTTATGAGAAGAAAAAGATTTGGAAAAAGAAAAATATTCACCAAAGGAGATCATAGCAAAGAAAAGGAAAGAAGTGAACCTCCTATATGCTATGAGTGTAAGAAGCCTGGACATATCAAACCAGAATGTCCACTGTTGAAGAAAGGTTTTAAGAAAGTAAAGAAGAAGGCTATGTTGGCTACATGGAGTGACAGTGAAGCAACAAGTTCGAAGAAGAAGAAAAGACTGAAGTTGCAAATGTATGCTTCATGGCTGATGAAAATGAGGTAAGTCCTAGCTTTCTAGATGACTTTACTTTTGATGAATTGCATGGTGCTTTTTATGAACTTGTAGATGATTTTGCTAAATTAAGTTCAAAGAATAAAGACTTGAGAAATGAAATTAAGGAACTTACTCTTGAAAAAGAAAGAATTTCAAATAACAATGATTCTTTACTAAAGGAAAACCAAGATTTGAAAGATGAAGTAAATAAATTAAAACCTATTATTGATAAATTTACTTTGAGTTCAGAAAAGTTAGAAATGATATTAAATAGTCAAAGGGCTGTTTACAATAGAGCTGGTCTTGGATACAATCCTATTGAAAGACAAAAATTTTTGAAAAATATTTATGTGCATGCTGATGATTCAACTAGAATTACTTGCTTTAAATGTGGTAAATTTGGACACAAAGCATATACTTGTCACACACACAAAGTTAAACAAATATGGGTTCCAAAAGGAACTATTTTAACTAACCCGAAAGGACCCAAGAAAGCTTGGGTACCTAAGAGCAAAACTTAAAATTGTGTATGCAGGTGTGTCTTGCAACCCGAGCAACTAAAAGACAATGGTACTTGGATAGCGGGTGTTCAAGACACATGACGGGTGATGAGTCTCAATTCATCACTTTAGAGGCAAAAGATGGAGGTGTTGTTACTTTTGGTGATAATGGCCAAGGAAAAATTATTGGCATTGGAAAAATAGGTATCACACCTCATACTTTTATTGACAATGTCTTACTTGTGAAAGGTTTAAAGCATAATTTACTAAGTATCAGTCAATTATGTGATAAAGGATTTAAAGTTACATTTGAATCATCTTTATGCATTGTTAAAAATCCTACAAATGATAATATGAAATTTATTGGTCATAGGCATGGTAATGTATACATTGTTGATTTAAATGATTTGAATGATAGAAATGTTGATTGCCTAGTTGCTATGAATAATAAAACTGATAATAGTTGGTTATGGCATCGTAGGCTAGCTCATGCAAGCATGGATCTATTATCTAAACTAATCAAAAGGATTTAGTAAATGGTTTGCCAAAACTTCTTTTGAAAAAGATAAAATCTGTGATGCTTGTCAATTTGGAAAACAAACTCGAGTATCTTTTAAATCGAAAAATGTGATTTCAACCACTAGACCTTTAGAACTCTTGCACATGGATTTATTCGGTCCTACAAGAACACTAGTCTAGGAGGAAAAAGATATGGTTTGTCATAATTGATGATTTCTCTCGTTTTACATGGGTTTTATTCTTAGCCAGTAAAGATGAAGCATTTCCATCATTTCAAAAATTATTTAAAAGAATTACAAAGAAAAGAATTCTTCTGTTTTATCGATACGAAGTGATCATGGAAAAGAATTTGAAAATCAATATTTTGAAAATTTTTGTAATGAAAATGGAATTGAACATAATTTTTCTGCACCCAGAACACCTCAACAAAATGGAGTAGTAAACAGAACTTTAAAGAAATGGCTCGTACCATGTTGTGTGAAAGCAATCTCCCAAATATTTTGGGCTGAAGCAATTAACACTGCATGTTATGTTTTAAAATCGTGCATTAATTAGACCTGTTTTGAAAAAGACTCCTTATGAACTTTGGAAAGGAAGAAAACCTAATATCGGTTATTTCATGTCTTTGGATGTCGCTGCTTTGTTTTGAATAACGGAAAAATAAATCTTGATAAATTTGATGCTAAATCTGACGAAGGGATTTTTCTTGGTTATTCATTGCATAGTAGAGCTTTTAGAGTTTTTAACAAAAAGACATTGGTAGTTGAAGAATCTATTCATGTGATATTTGATGAAACTAATGATCTTCCCTTAAGGAAGAGAAAAGGTATAGTTGATGCAGATGAAATGAAGATCAACTCAAAGACATCACCTTGAAGGACAAAGATGAATCAGATACACAAGAGGTAAATGAAGAAAGCAATCCTAATCCACCTGAAGCCTCACAAGGTAATGATGACTTAGAAAGAGGATGGAGGTATGTTCACAGTCACCCTAAAGATCAAATTATTGGTGAAATATCTCATGGAATAGGACAAGATCGACATTTAGAGATACATATAATAACTTAGCATTTGTTTCTAAAATTGAACCTAAATGTTATGATGAAGCTAAGAATGATATTGATTGGTTAAATGCAATGCATGAAGAACTTAATCAATTTGAAAGAAATAATGTTTGGACTTATTGAAAGACCTAATGATTATCAAATTATTGGAACAAAATGGGTTTTCAGAAATAAGTTAGATGAACATGGTAACATAATAAGAAATAAAGCAAGACTAGTAGCTAAGGGTTATAATCAAGAAGAAGGAATTGATTTTGATGAAACATATGCCCCTGTTGCTAGATTAGAAGCTATCAGATTACTTCTTGCTGCTTGTTTTATGAATTTTAAATTATATCAAATGGATGTTAAAAGCGCTTTCTTAAATGGATATATTGCTGAACAAGTATTTGTGGAACAACCACCCGGTTTTGAAAATCACTTGTTTCCAAACCACGTATTTAAATTAAACAAAGCTTTGTATGGTTTGAAAGCAAGCTCCCCGGGCTTGGTATGAAAGATTAAGCAAGTTCTTGATTAGTAATAAATTCATTCGAGGAAATGTCGATACAACCTTATTTATTAAAAGACAAAATGATGATATTTTAATTATTCAAATCTATGTAGATGATATCATATTTGGTGCCACTAATGACTCGTTATGCAAAGATTTTGCTGAGCTTATGCAGGGAGAATTCGAGATGAGTATGATGGGAGAACTGAATTATTTCTCGGACTCCAAATCAAGCAAAGCAATGACGGGATCTTCATAAGCCAATCCAAGTACATCAAGGAGATGATCAAAAAGTTTGGCATGGAGACATCTAAAAGTATCGGTACCCCTATGAGCTCATCTTGTAGAATTGATGCTTGTAATTCTGAAAAATCTGTAGATCTAAAACTTTATAGAGGAATGATAGGATCTTTGTATACTTAACTGCCAGTAGACCTGATATCTTGTTTAGTGTTTGCATGTGTGCCAGATATCAAGCTAATCCTAAAGAATCACACTTGCTTGCTGTTAAAAGAATATTTAAATATTAAATGGAACTAAAAACTTAGGACTTTGGTATGACACAATCTAGCATTGACTTAAAGGATACACCGATTCAGACTTTGCTGGATGTAAACTAGACAGAAATCAACTAGTGGAACTTGCCAATCCTAGGTGTTAACTTAATCTCATGGTTTAGCAGAAGCAAACTTCAGTAGCATTGTCTACGGCCGAGGCCGAATACATTGCAGCTGGAAGTTGCTGTGCTCAAATTTTGTGGATTAAGCAGCAACTAGAGGATTATGGTATCAAACAAAAGGGAATACCTAAAATGTGACAACACTAGTGCAATTTGTCTAACTAAAAATCCTATTCAACACTCTAGAACAAAACATATAGAAATCCGACATCATTTATTAGAGATCATGTTAATGATGGCAACATTGTATTGGAATTTGTAAACACGAAAAACAACTCGCAGTATATTTACTAAACCTTTAGATGAATCAAAATTTTATGAAATAAGAATGGAACTTGGAATGATTGATCCATCTAATTAATTAAGTTTGTGACACTTGTTTGTGATTGGAATCTTGATTGAAATGTATTGATATCTAATTCCATCTAAATCAATTAAATCTTTCATGAAAATTCCTTAGAATGACCTTAATGTTTTTGTCTTCTAGTG